>PVKP010010983.1:0-62934 GCA_004027715.1 Plecturocebus donacophilus
TGCAGTGGTGTGATCTCAGCTCACGGCAGCCTCAACCTCCCAGACTCAAGTGATCCTCCCACTTCAGCCTTTGTGCTAGAAGCACATAGAAATACTGTGCTTTCTATGTATTACTATAACAGTGATGGGATTTTATAGGTAAGACCATGAAGGCTCAGAGAGAGTAACAGGTCCAAAGGCACAGAGCTTATAAAATTGGAGACATTAAAATGAGAGTAATGATTTTGCAAGATTGTTGTGTTTTATTTGTATTTTTTTTTTAGATTGAGTCTCTCGCTCTGTTGCCCAGGCTGGAGTGCAGTGGGGCAATTTTGGCTCACTGCAACCTCTGCCTCCTGTTTCAAGTGATTCTCCTGCCTCAGCCTCCTGAGTAGTTGGGACTACAGGCGCCTGCCACCACCCTGGCTAATTTTTGTATTTTTAATAGAGGCGGAGTTCACCATATTGTCTTAGGGTGGTTTCAAACTACTGAACTTGTGATTCGCCTGCCTCAGCTTTTCAAAGTGCTGGGATTACAGGGGTGAGCCACTGCTCCTGGCTGCAAGATTGTTTTAAGGATTAAATATCATTCATTCTTTCAGTCTGATCTCTACTGAGAATTTTTTTCCTTGACCTTCCTTATCCTACATTATCATTATTTTTCAAAGCACATTTGCTTATCTATTGTTTATTGTGTATTTATTTATTATTGGTCTCCTACCACTAGCATATATGTTTCATGAGAGTAGGGAATTGGTCGTTCACGGATGTGTCTTTAGAGTCTATAATTGTGTCTGATCCTAGCAGGCACTGATGACATAGTTCTTGAATGAATTTGTTGAGTGAATGATTGAAGTGTTTTCCATCATTGCTGTGCCTGTGTAAAAAGGAAGTGTTTGATTTTTCATCACTCATCTTGCCCCCTCAATCTCTATCAGATATCTTCTGTGTAAATGGTCGGTCTTGCTTGGTAAAATGTGTAGTTTCATTTTTCTGTCCAAATTAACAGAATCCCTCAAGTTAAACAGACAATGTGAATATGTAATACGTGAGGAATATTTGAAAGCACTTTAATACTCACACATAACTGTGGTGCAAACTAAAAAAAATAGTGAAATCTCTTCTTAAAAAATGCAATTGAAAATGTAATAGCCAGTTTTGATGATATTTCTAAGTGGGTGGACATTCCTATATAGGGTTTCTGGGAAGGTAAATGGAAATAATTTTTTAGAAAGGAAATTTTACAATATATATTAAAAGCCTTTAAAATGTCTTCACTCAGTGGTTTAGTAAAATAATGTGAAAATCCCATAATGGGTTATGCTTTATCTATAAAAACGATGCTTATGAATGCTTGCTTATCACATGGGAAATTGTTTTGTAACCAGAACTTAATGTGAGAAGAAAAATAAAGCAGTTATATGCAAAACAATTAGGCTTCCCTTGTATGACAGACATCTGCATAGAAAATAATGACAATGAAGAGCACCACAATGTTATGACCAATAACTGCAATCCCAGGGGCGATCATTTGTGTTTTATGCATTTCTCTATTAAGAAAATTAAGTGTTGGCTGGGCGTAATGGCTCATGCCTGTAATCCTAGCACTTTGGGAGGTTGAGGAGGGTGGATCATGAGATCAGAAGTTTAAGATCAGCCTGTCCAAGATAGTGAAACCTGTCTCTACTAAAAATACAAAAACCATCCGGGCGGGGTGGTAGGAGCCTGTAATCCCAGCTACTCGTGAGGCTGAGGCAGAGAACTGTTTGAACCCAGGAGGCAGAGGTTGTAGTGAACTGAGATTGCACCACTGCACTCTAGCCTGGGCAATGGAGCGAGATTCCATCTCAAAATAAAAAAAAAAGAAAAATAGAAAATTGAGCATTAACAAATGTTTTATTAAAAATAAAATTCTATATATTCATTTATGGCATTTGCATTTACTAGTTTTTTTTTTTTTTTTTTGAGATGGAGTGTCTCGCTCAGGCCGGAGTATAGTGGTGCAAAATTATCTTTCGTAGCTTTCAAACCGCATTTTGAAATAAGCATGGTGGGATTTTCTGTTTTTCCCTGTTTGATGGATAAAGTTACAAGGAGGCTTAGAGAAGTTTCATGACTTACTTTTACCTCCCAGCTCATAATTCACCACGTTGGGCTGCGACTCTGGGCAAAATCTTATATTATGATCAGAAAGATTTGAGTTCATATTATTTCTCTGGAGAATGCAATGTACATTAATGAGATGCATGTGAATGTCCTTAGCTCGCTCTCTGGCTCACAATCTTCAACACATCTGAATTCTCCTCCCTTCTAGAGGTAGGACCATGATGCTACCAGTCATAAGAGTCACCTCCTGTCCACCTTAATGCAATCGACCTGCTCTATCCCTAATGAGATTGCCTGAGGGACAGGTGATGGGGCAGTTTCTGGCTGGTTAGGAAGAGCACTACACACGTTTGGGTGACAAGGTCCAGCCTTTACTCACTCTTTCCAAGGTCATCTGTGTGTTCCAAGCTTGCTGTCCAATGGGGATAGAGGTCCTGGTGTCTAACGGAAGGGAAGTGTCCATTGCACCCTTGAAATAGCGTGTGTCTGTGCAAACAGAAAAATATTGAAGTCATACCTTATGTGGACTCTGCACATTACAATTTACAAAATATCTGCACATCTACAAACTCATTGGATCATTACAATGAGTAGGGATCACGTGTTGTTTGTCTTTGTGTCCCCTGATCAATCCTAACATGGAAACTGGCACATAGTGATACTCAATGAATGCTTATTGAATGAATGAACAAAAAAAGTCATTATCATTTACAAGATGATTTTCTCCAGATACACTTCAATAGATGTATTTTAGTGGTTCAGGCCCTCAGAAATTGTGAATGCTTCCTTTTTTCCCTTACAATAGGGTGTTTTATCTCAAGGAACTTGCTGAAGCTGCCCTATGTGCTACAGTTGGAGACGGAGGCAGGTGTGAAATTAGGTCCTCTTTATTCTTAACAATTGCAGCTTTGCTGTCATGCCCTGCTGATGCTCCTAGGCTGGCTGGCTGCAAAATGAATTAACCAAGTTAAAAAGTCTTTTTTTTTTTTTTTTAATTCTACTGCCTTCTATGCAGAGCTCATCTTCACATTTCCCACACTGCCCCATCCCTGCTGTCCACCCTGTTATGCTCATCAGTTGTTCCTAGGGCTCAAGGAGAGCATCACGATAACAGTGGCTGAGAGTTACAGATCTCTGGCTTGGTACCAGGTCCTCTGGTGAGAACTCAACATGCATCATTCATCTAATCTTCAAAAGAGCTCTCTAGGGCAACTTCTATTATTATGAATCCTATTTTCAGATAGAGAAAGTGAATTTGAGAGACTTTCTTAAGGTCACACAGCTAGTAAGTTATGGGGGCAGATGTTAATCTAGGGTTGTTTAATTCAAAAATCACACCTTTAAATAGTGTGTGCAATATGGCAGCAGGTACATGCATCTTCATATTTTAGGCAGACCCCCAAATGTTACCTGCATATTCAGATTCCTTTATAGGGCGGGCTGGTAAAATTTTAATCGACTGCCACGTCTCTTCCATCTGAAGCTCAGGGTCTTCATAATCATCATTACTGCGGCTTTTTGCTCCATCCAGGACTGCAGGAAATTTTCTTTCCTAAGCAGGTGGTAACATTCCATTGAGTCAAAGGAAGGTACAGTGTTGACAAAGAAAGACTACAGTGCTGGCTACAGGAGTGGGGTAGATTTTCTTAGCTGCAAGTTACATATTTAAGAGTCTGGGGTCTGATGTCTTAAATGGAAGTTTAATTCTTGTGCTAGTGAGAAATCGAAAGAGATCTCCCAATATTTCCAACTCTGATGACTCAGTCAATACTAATCTAGGTACTGCTGTGAAGGGACAATGCGGATGTAATGAAGGTCACTAATCAGCTGACTTTAAAATAGGGGGATTATCCTGGATTACCTGGGTGGGCCCGGTGTGATCACATGAGCCCTTAGAAGCAGAAGGAGGACCTATTTGCAAATAAGATAATCTTGTATTTAAAGATTTCACTAAAAAATTATTAGAATTAATAAATGATTCCTCAAGGTATCAGGATACATGATTAATATACCAAATTCAGTTGTATTTCTATATACTAGTAATAAAAATTCATGTTTCTATAAATTAGTGATAACAAATTGAAAATAGAAAGAAAATGGGCTAGGTGCAGCAGCTCATGTTTGTAATCCCAGTGCTTTGGGAGGCTGAGGTGGGACGATTGCTTCAGGCTAGGAGTTTGAGAACAGTCTGGGCAACAGAGTGAGATCTCATCTGTACAAAAATGTTTTAAAAAAGAAAATGATTATATTAGCAATAGCATCAAGGAGAATAAAATATAGAGAAATAAATTTAACAAGAGAAGTGTAAAACTTGTACACTGAAAACTGCAAAACACTGTTGATCGTAATTTAAGAAGACCTAAATAATGGAAAGACAACTAATGATCATGGATTGGGAGACTTAACATTGTTAAAACAGAAATACTTTGAAAATTGATACTCTGATTTTTTTGTTGTTGTTGCAAAAATTGACAAGATAATCCTAAAATTCTTATAAAAATAAGAAGAACCAAGAATAGCCAAAACAATCTTGGGCACAAAAAAAGATAAAGTTGGAGGACACTTATTTCAAAAGTTACTACATAGATGCAGTAATCAAGACAATATGGTATTAGCAGTAAGACAGACATGTAGATAATTGGAATATAATTGAGAGTCCAGAAGTAAACCTTCATACTAAGGGTTCATTTATTTTTAAGTGCATGCTAAGAAATTCACTGGGTGGGAAGAATAGTCTTTCAACAGATAGTCCCAGGACAACTGAATATTCACATGCATAATGGTGAGGTTGAACCTCTTTTTTTATACCATATGCAAAAATTAAATACGAATGGGCCATGCATATAAATTTAACAGCTAAACCTATAAAACTCTTAAAATATTGGAGTAAATCTTCATTTCTTGGCTTAGGCAATGGTTTGGAACAAAAAATACAAGCAATAAAAGAAATAGATAAATTGAACTTAATTAAAATGAAAATCTTGTGTACTTCAAAAGACCACAAAAAATAAAAAAGCAACTACAGAATGAAGAAAATATTTGCAAATCATGTATCTGATAAGGAGCTTAAATCCAAAATATATGAAAACTCTTACAACTCAATGATTTAAAGACAAATAGCCAAATTTTAAAGTAGCTAAAGGATCTGAATGGATGTTTCTTCAAAGAAGATATGCAAATCATCAATAGTCCCATGGAGAAATGCTCAGTATTATTACTGAAAATGCAAATCGGCTGAGCACCGGTGGCTCATGCCTGTAATCCCAGCAGGTGGATCAGGAGGTCAGGAAATAGAGAGCATCTGGCCCACATGGTGAAACCCCGCCTCTGCTAAAAATACAAGACAATTAGCTGGGCATGGTGGTGCGCACACCTGTAGTCCCAACTACTTGGGAGGCTGAGGCAGGAGAATCACTTGAACTCAGGAGGTGGAGGTTGCAGTGAGCCAAGATCATGCCATTGCACTCCAGCCTGGCGACAGTGAGACTCCGTCTTAAAAAAAAAAAAAAAGAAAATGCAAATCAAAAGCACAATGAGATGTCAGCCATACACCAACAAGATAATTTTTAAAAAGATAATAATAAGGACTGACAATAATGTGGAGAATTTGGGACTCTCATGCATTGCTGATGAGAACGTAAGAGGGTACAGCTATTGTGGAAAACACTTCGGCAGTTCCTCAAAAGATTAAGCACAGAGCTACCATATAATCCAGCAATTCCATATTCACACAAAAACTAGCACGTTTATAGCAGTGTTATTCTTAATAGTAAAAGAGTAGAAATAACCCAAATGTCCATGGACTGCTGAATAGGTAAATAAAGTGTTATATAGTCACACAATGGAATATTATTTAGCAATGAAAAGGAATAAAGTACTGATATATGCTATAACATGGATGAGCTTTGACAATATTATGCTAAATGAAAGAAGGTAGTCATATACAAAACAGAATGTTGTATGATCCTGTTTATATGAAATATCCAGAAGAGGAGGCTCTATAAAGAGTAGACTGATATTTGCCAAGGGCTGGGGGAAGGGGGAAACTGGGTTTCATTTTGAGATGATAAAAACGTATTGATTGGAGTGATGGTTATACAACTCTGTGAATATACTAAAAAGTCATTGAATTGTACTCAAAGTGGGTAAATCGAGTGGCATGTAGATTTTATTTCAAAAACAGCTGCTTTAAAAAGCAGAAGAGGAAGTCAGAGAAAGGACATAGAAGAGAAAGAAAGAGTGATCCGGGAGAAGGACAATTTACAGAGAATTCAACAGTAGAAGGATTTGACAACAGTCAGCTAGCAGGGACATGGGGACCACAGTCCCACAACAGAAAGGGACTGCATTCTATGGAAGCAAGTGCCTCTTCAGAGCCCCTGGAGGAGGATGTAGCCCGGCCAGCATGTTGCTTTCAGAGTCGTGAGACCCAGAACTACTTGAGCCATGCTGTGCCCAGGCTTCTGACTGCATCCACCGTGCAATAATAAATGGTCAAGCTGCCAAATCTGTGGGGAAGTGTCATGGCCGCAATGGAAAACTCATGCAATTATTTGGGTCTGTATCGTGAAGGATGGGCCTCAGGAAGTGACACCGCTCTCTGTATATTGTTCTAAAATGTAACACTATCACAATACAAGCAACTGCAAGGTGAACTTTTGTGCTAAAGCTGGTACCACCATTTTTGAAATTCTAATTCATTCAATCAAGTTTAGGTGTGAGAATTGAGGTAAAATATATAGTTGAGAAAATTCTATGGGTTCATATCCCCCCCTGCCTCCCCCTCCCCAAGTGAATTGGCCAAGACTGCCATTTTTTATCATTTTTCCGTATAGACTGTTGGTATTGTACAACATCTGAGGTGGAGTAAGCGTCATTGGACTAAAGTCTTCATTTGACTAAAGTGTTCACTTTGCTGCATTGGAGATATGCCTTCTCCCTGAAGCTTCGTTTTTTCATCTGTAAAATGGGATTCCTACATATCTGTACTGTTAATAAGAACAGTTGCCGTAAAAGATGGCCTCAGCAACTTCTCTCTCACCTTAGTTGTCGCTTTGGTTATTGTTATAGACTACATGTTTCTCTACCCCCACCCCACCCCCTACTGCTCACACACTATTTGTATGTTGAAGCCCTAATCATCAGTGTGGCTATATTTGAAGATGTTACCTCTAAAAAAGTAATTCAGGTTAAATGAGGTTATAAGGGTGGGGTTCCTATCTGATAGGATTAGTGTTCTTATAAGAAGAGACACCAGAGAGTTCTCTCTCTCTCTCTGGGTTTCTCCCTCTCTCTCTCCACAGCTCCCCGAATGCACACACTGAGGAAAGGCCATGTGAGCACACAGGGAGAAGGTAGTCATTTGCATCACAAGGAGATAGTTCTCGCCAACCCTGCTGGCACTTTGATTTTGGACTTCTGGTCTTCAGAGTCATGAGAAAATAAATGTCTGTTGTTTGAGCCGTCCAGATAATGGCAATTTGTGATGGCAACACTAGAAGACTAACACAGGTACTCATCAAAGGCTCTGGGTCTGAACACTAGACTGGCAGGGATGGACACCAGTCCCCAACAGATGCACTCACATGCAATGGTCATCATAGGAATTCTGGAATGTGCACCTCCGCATTAAAATCTGCAGCCAGCATTGTGTTATGTGTAAGCAGGGACACGACTCTTGATCGTGCATTCTTTCATCATCATATGGAGCCACCGAGCAATTGTTTATCCTCCCTGCATCTCAGAATGCTCACCTCTTGCCTCATTTGCAAAACTGTGTTTAGTTTTCATTTGGGCCTGAGAGTGAAATCCAGGTGCTACAATGTGAAGCTTTGTAAGATTTAAGAAGCATCATGTGATGCCAAGAGCGCAAAAGGATGAAAAGAAACATATTTTCATGTACATTCCCCAATCTGGCCCCCAAAACTGAAATTTATCCTCCTTTTACAAATATAGAAACTAGAATTGGTAACTTTCCAAAGTCACAAAGATCACAGATGTGATAGGTGGGCCCAAAGAGGTCTTCCCTCCACATCCCCAGTGGAACTCAGCACAAGGAATTAAATTTGTTCTGCATGGATAGGTATGGCAGCTAACACCTGTAATCCTGGCACTTTGGGAGGCTGAGGTGAATGGACCACTTGAGGTCAGGAGTTCAAAACCAGCCTGGCCAACATGGCAAAACCCAGTCTCTACTGAAAATACAAAAATTAGCCAGACGTGGTGGCTCGTCTCTGTAATTCTAGCCACAAAGGAGGTTGAGGCATGAGAATTGCTGGATCCCAGAAAGCAGAGTTTGCAGCGAGCCGAGATCATGCCATTGCACTCCAGCCTGTGTAACAGAGTGAGGCTCTGTCTCTAAAAAGTTAAAAATAAATAAATAAATAAAATTTGTTTTGCACCTCAGAAAGAAAGAGCAGAGAATTCGAAGCATTCTAGGTGTCGCAGCATCTATAATTTTGACTTCTGTCCAAATAACACTGTCTTAGTTTGTGTCTGTTCTTATAACAGAATATAAGACTGGCTAATTGATTTAAAAATCCATTTATTTCTTACAGCTCTGGAGGCTGGGAAGTCCAAGGTTGAGAGGCCACATCTGGTGAGTGCCATCTTACTATATTGTAGCACGGCCCAGAACATCACATGCTAAGCGGGTGAGGGCTGGCCCAGGTCTCTCTTTTCTTATAAAGTCACCAGTCCCATCATGGGGGGTCCTAACAGCTGACCTTATCTAAATCTAATTACTGCCCAAAGGCCCTGGCTCCACGCTATCAACATATGAATTTGGGGACGATGTTTCCAACACATGTTCAATGTTACTTACTATTATAAAATTGCTCTCAAGAAAGTTTATTTCAATTTAAAATTTTACTATGAGTATTAGGTAGTGCATTTCTCATAATGCACTTGCCAGCACAGTGTGTTGGTATTTTCACTTTATCAGCCTTCACAATGACCATGTTAATTAATTTTTATTTCCATTTTATAGCTAAGGAATTGAAATATAGTTTTATACCCAAGAATTAAAATGCAGTGTTTCTTGCCAGGAAAGTATGCCACTTGGAAAATTTATTATTGTTATTATTTTGTTGTTGTCTTTGCTGTTGATTTTTTAAAATTTTACCAAATACCTTGAAAAAAATCCACCTACTTTGCAAATATTAAAGACTGAGAAAATAGATAAGGAAAGCAGCTGACGTACCCAGTTGAGGGGAGGCTTGTTAATCCTCTGGTACTGGTCTGCCAACACAAACAGATCGAGCGTTATTTTAATCACCGTCATAGCTCCAAACATCAAAGAGACTGGGCCCTTCTTTTTCTCCAGAAATGTTTTGTCAGTTTTAATTAACTTACCTGGATTGTAATTTTTCAAAACTAAAGTGCATTTTTCTTTATTTCCCATTCTACCTGTTACTCTTGCAAAACAGGGACAATGAAGAGGGAGAAAAGAAGATCGAATTCAAATCAACCAGTGACCTGGAGGTAAGAAACCTCCCCACTACTGCAGCAGGTCAAAATTCCCACCGCTAGGAAAACAGAATGTTAGAAGACCTCTCATACCAGTTGCTCCCAAGTCATGAATGAGCAGCAGCTCAGCTAATGATGAGGTTTATTTTTCCCTTTTCTTCCCCCAGAAGGCACAGCATGTTGCAATTTCAATAATCTGTCCATACATCTGTCTCCTTGAATAGACTATAAATATTTTGAGGACAGGAGACATAGCTACTCACTCATCTATTCCTAGTGCCAGGCACAGGACCCCCTATTGAACAATTGAGTTATGGACCAGGTGTTTGTTGAATGAAAACACAGCAGTTGCCTTTTCTCAGCACTCGACACTCTTATTTGGGCTTATTTTCTGGAAGATTGCCTAGGGTCATTCAGCCCACACAGTATTCTGTGTTTAAAATTTTATCCTTGGATTATTCAAAACCACTGCAGAGTTTTTTGTTCTTCATAAAGTTTATTTTCCTAAATTGCATTGTAGTTTTCTGCTATTAGCCTGCATCAGAGAGCATTAGAAACAGACATTTAAAAAAAATTCTTTCTTTTAATAAAATTCTCTTTATTAGCACATATGTAAGAAGTTCCTTTCAGGTCTCAGGAGCAGAAGCTGCATGCTTCTTAGCAACTGGTTTGCTTTGATTTAAGGATATTTCCCTTCTTCCTTTGGCTGCTGAGAAACTCAGGATAAATTTCTGAATGTGATCTAGGTATTTCAGAGGACCATGATGTGATAAGCATTTCTACATCTTGTTCTGGCTTTGTTATTTTCTTTTTGAGACGGAGTCTCACTCTGTCACCTAGGCTGGAGTGCAGTGGCGTGATCTCAGCTCACTGCAACCTCCGCTTCCTGGGTTCAAGCGATTCTCATGCCTTAGCCTCCTGAGTAGCTGGGATTACAGGAGGATACCATCACACCTGGCCAATTTTTGTATTTTTAGTAGAAATGGGGTTTCACTATGTTAGCCAGGCTGCTCTGGAACTCCTGACCTCAAATAATCCGCCCACATTGGCCTCCCAAAGTGCTGGGATTACAGGCATGAGCCACCGTGCCTGACCTATTATTTTCTTAAACTTTTGTTCTTTCACTCTAAATTCCCTTATCTTACCAAAATATTACATAAAGAGTTGTTAATTGTATCAGCATGCCCAAGTCTTTTCTAAGGTGTAATATACAAATTAATGCAAGTTTGGCTCAGTAGAAACACAGTTCTCTGGAATTTGCCTAGGTCTAGTACATACAAGGAGTGTGAATGAGACAGAGCGAATCTCCTTGAAATAACGAGCCTGGAGGAACAGAATCCTGCCTGTACCTGTCCTCAGACCCAGCCCATCCTTGTGGTTGGATAGCAGCTCTGGAGCACTGATGACACCTTCCTGACCCAGTACAATTACATCCCTACTGAGATCCCTGGCAGAGAAACCAACACATTTTCCAGCCCTTTAAAGCAGCAATTTGTACTCTCCCATGAATTGAGTTAAATTAATAAGGTCACCCATTAAAGACCAACTGGCCCGGAAGGAGCAAATGAGCTCAGAATTATTGGGGATCTGTTCTGGCCCTCGTTACCCAGGAAAACAACACCACTGTCTAATTCAGGGTTCAATATAATTTCATTTTAGGAAATTGGCTTCAAGGCGTGCGGTCATGATGCTGACATCTTCTCGGGGAGCTGCGGGGTCTCTTTTCTCACTGGAGGTGAGCGTCCCAGCCTGAGACTCTCCTGGATTCCCCAAATTCGCTTCATGCCCCTTCTGTGTCTGCTGGTGTAGACCCTGTCTGGAGCCCCTTCTCCCTCCCACCTCCCCTTTGCTTCCCAGATGCTCGTCGTCCTTTCAGATCCAATTTCCCTGCTTTTCTCTCTGACTACTCCAGGCCTCATCAATCTCACTGAATTGTTAAAGCATGTATTTTCTGTCTCACTCACCATGACCCTTAAATACGAATAGGCAGGATCTGATTACTTCTTTCTTGCGTGTTCTTTAGGAAGGGAATTATCTTTATCTCTCAGTCTCCTAGAGTACCTATCTGTGGCATCAGTGCTGAGTTTTGGAAATGCCATTTTAAAGCATGGTCCTGACACCGTGCATCAGTTCATGTCACTCGTTGCTCGTGTCATACAGTCCAGGTGCCCTGTGTGGCCCCCAGAGCTCAGCACAACCTGCCTCCATCCTGCTCTCTGATCTCATCCCTTTCCTGCCTCTTCTCTCCTGGACCAAACTGTAGTCAGGCTCCCGTGAACTCTCTTCTCTTTGAGGCCCTACCTGGTGGGATTCCGCATTCATCTCTGCATTGTCCAATTTTTGCAAGACTCCCACTAAGTCAGTTTAGCCAGAATCTCCCATTGTCCATGCCTGGTCACCTTCCACGTCTCATCTAATCAGGGCCCTTCTCTGCCGCCTTCTTTCCATGATGATGTCTGATCGCCCTGGCCTGCCTTCAGCAAGAATCCTTTCAGGTCAGTTTAGCCAGCATCCACCTCTGCCCCCACCCTTTGTAAAGGAGGACCATGATGTGATAAGCATTTCTACATCTTCTTCTGGCTTTATTATTTTCGTTTTTTTGTAACAAAAGGTTTTCTCTTTGTAATTTTCCTTTCCCAGACCCTCACCCTGCTCTGTTGGCTATAAATTTCCACCTGTCCTTATTGTATTCTGACTTGAGCCCAATCTCTCCCATACTGCAAATGCTCGATAATGCCTGTACCTATCTCCATTGTCTGGAATAAAGCCAGTCTCACTATTCTGTAATAATAATCATGAAACTCTTCCTCTACCTCTTTCTCACCTCCGACTTCAGCGCTTCAACATCTCAAGCAATTCTCATGCCTCAGCCACCCGAGTAGCTGGGATTATAGGAGGACACCACTATGCCCAGCTAATTTTTGTATTTTTAGTAGAAACGGGGTTTCACTACTTTGACCAGGCTGCTCTTGAACTCCTGATCTCAAATGATCCACCTGCCTTGGCCTACAAAAGTGCTGGGATTACAGGCATGAGCCACTGCACCCAGCCTATAGTTTTCTTAAACTTTAGTTCTTTCACTCTAAATTTCTTAATCTTGTCCCTTGAGTCTCTCAGCACACCCAGCTCACACTACTGCAGGAGCTTGTACATACCATCCCTCTGTCTAGAGCCCTCTTTTCTTGGCACTGCCCATGCATGTATCTCTGTCCACCATCCAACTGTATCTGAAATGTCATCTCCCCTAGAGGGGTCTTCCCTGACCACTGATGTCAGGCAAAAATTAAAAAGCACCTCTCCAGCCCTGTTCCTCACCACCCCTGGCACCTGGCATGGCAGTGAGAATGTTGCCCACACATGTGCACTAGGCCAGCCTCCTTTCCCTGTGGTGCTTGGCTGCTGTACGTATCTCTCCTTCCCCTGCATTGGGCAGGCAGGTGGGCATGCCATGGATCTCTTGCCCCTGGGGCGTTGGCTGTGATGGACTCTAGGTTGCCCTACTTGACCTTCCATGCTCTTGTTCTTGCCTCAGTGGCTGGGCAGAGACCCCGAGGCCCATGGGGATGATGGATGCCATTGGGTAAAAGGGAGGCGAATCAGAATGAGTGTTTGGAAAAAGCCTTCCTTTGATCTACATTGGATTGTGAAGTGAGCAAGAAACAAACCTATATTATATTCCACTAACATTTGTAGTTTATTCATTATAGATGGTAGTCCTCCCTGATTCATACTTTTTTTTTTTTTTAAATGTCTCCATAGCATCTAGGAACAAAGCCAACCAATAAATAATCTAGTTACTGACTGTGGTACCTGCCTTCCCCCAGGCAATGGCAAGACTTCTGGCTCCTGATGACTTCTGCAACTCACGTGTAGCAGAGATGGACATATGGTGAATGCACAATAAATAAATAGTCAATTGTCAAATACAGCATGCAGTACAGCAGAGCATGTCAGAGCCGGGAAGCTGCGGTAGAACCTTCCTTCTCCCGCGCTGAGGGAATAGAGGTTTACACATCCTCTCATCAACCTGGATCCCCACCAAAGTAGCTCACCCAAACCCTTCCAGGCCTTTGCATATTCCTGGATCTGAAAGATAGATTGGCTTCCTAGGGCCATTTTTGAAAAAGAGAAAGAGAGTTTCTCAGTAGATTTCACATCTGCATCCCGGGAGAGTTATGGTTGTGTTGTGTGGATGTGTGGAGGGTCATTCATCACCTACAGACACCAGACAGCTCCAGAGAACAACTGACTTCTGTGTTTCCCTCAAGGAAACATCTTTTTTGCAAAAAAAAAAAAACAAAAAACAATGTGCCTTTGAAAGTTATTTTTAAGAGGGAAGTGAAGATGGATATGTGCAGTGTAAAGCCCAGGGGGTCTCCTAGTAGGCAGAAGGCAATTACTCGCCCCGTGGCTATCCCTTCGACAGCTCTTCTTGCATCTATAGAGGCCCAGCCAAGGATGACAGGGGTATTTGGCCACTACCCATCCAACTGGGGTCTCCTCACCATTTGCATCAGCCTCACCTTGGGAGCTGAAAAAAGTAAGTAAAACAAGACCTGAGCCCCAGAGCAAACCAATTGAATCCGTCTACTTTTTTCCTCAAGCTCCTATGGTGACATTTATTCACCCGAAAGTTTTAGAACCACTAACCTAGAAGCTCCAGTTCCCTTCCAAAGGGAGATAGCCCATTAAGTAAATAGAAACTCTCGGATTATTTTCATTTGGAAACATTTCTGTGAGCTTAAGTCTCTGGAGGTACAGGATTGGTGCCTTCATCTGTGCCCCCATTTAGTGGCTTTTCAGGGACGGGGTAGACAGTGGACCTTCAAATACTGTTGCCATGGGATATTCACATTCAAAGGAAATCCTGGACTGGAAGAATTCCCAGTGGGTCCCATGGCAAGAATATGCTTACTTTGTATGAGAAGAGAATTAAAATTAGGAAGCCTGCAGAGGTTTAGCACTTTCTATCTCTCTAGAAAGGAAAGTCAGTTTAGCAGGTTTCTCAGACATTCTCAAGCCAGACAGGTCCCCCAAGCAAAGCCAGCTTCTGGTTTCATTTCAGTAACAACAGAAGATTTAGGGGAGTGAAGAAGGGAAGGAGAGGTGTGGTGATGATCAGGGCTGGCTCCAAATCTGAACGTTGCCAGCTAGATTTAATAATGTTGTTGAACAAGATCAGAAAACCAAAGACCACATGGTCTCACTCATAAGTGGGAGATGAACAATGAGAACACATGGACACAGGGAGGAGAACATCACACACCAGGGCCTGTCGAGGGGTAGGAAGATAGGGGAGGGAGAGCACTAGGAGAAATACCTAATGTAGATGATGGGGTGATGGATGCAGCAAACCATCATGGCACGTGTATACCATATACCAAACCTGCATGTTCTGCACATGTACCCCAGAACTTAAAGCATAATCAAAAAAGTAACAATATGTGTTGAAAACTGAGAGGTCCGTGAGTCATGGCTACCTGTCACTAACCACTCTGGCAGAGACAGTTGTGTGTCGTTCCATCTCTATTTTATCTGTCTTCTCAGGAACTAGAACCCCTTGCAGTTTAGCTGGGCTTGTGGTCACCTGGAGCTATACGTCTCCTTGCAGCTACACATGGCCATGAGTCCAAGTTTTGGTCAATGGAATCTAGGTGGAAAATCAAGTCACAATTTCTAGGACACTTCCTGAAGTCGTTAGGCACTTTTTTGTGTGACAGCATCTTGCTCTGTTGCCCAGGCTGGAGGGCAGTGGTGTAGTGGCACGATCTCGGCTCACTGCAACCTCCGCTTCTCAGGTTCAAGCGATTCTCGTACCTCAGTCTCCCTAATAGCTGGGGTTACAGGTACCCACCACCATGCCCAGCTAAGTTTTGTATTTTTAGTAGAGACAGGGTTTCACCATGTTGGCTAGGCTGTCCTTGAACTCCTGACCTCAGATGATCTACCTGCCTCAGCTTTCCAAAGTGCTGGGATTACAGACTTGAGCCACCGTGCCCAGCCTGCACCTTTTATTTCTCCTTTTTCTCTTCTTTCTCCATCCTCTTGCCTGGAGTACAGACATCACTATTTTAGGCTGTAAGATTGAGTCCAATACAAGGGAGGGAGCAAGAAGGCAGGAAGACCACGGTCTCTAAGGACTTCTAGGATCAGAGCTGCCAAAGAGCCTTGGACTGCTTACTTTGAGACTTGACTTACATAAGAAAAAAAAAAAAGCATCTGTCGTGTTTAAGCCCCACGAATTTTTTAAGTGCCTTGCAGTCTTTGAAGTTTTATCTCCTTATGGAGGTTAGTGCTTGGCAGTAATAGAGCAGAGCTGCTGATCAAAGGCACGAGGAAGGCAACATGGATTTCATGGGAGCTAGCTGAGAAGTTTCAGGTTTAAATCCTGGCCTTGTCACTCTTCAGCCATGCGACCTCAGGCAAACCCAATTACTTATTAGCCTCAGTTAACCAGGGTTAACTTGTAGAATGGGAATAATAGTACCTGCCCTCAAATGGCTGTTGAGAAGTTGTGGTCAATGGAATTTAGGTGGGAAATCAGCCCATAATTCCCAGAGGGTAACTTCTTGGCTCAGCGTGCAGTAACAAGATGCTGTGTCCTGTGCTTGTCTTTTCAAGTTGAACTTCATGATCAAATCCTTCTCACTCAACCTAGGTCGTTAGCACTGCTTTCAGATCTACATGAAGAACTTGTTCATTTTTAGTGCCGATTTTTAAACGAAATGTGTAGATTTTTCAGCATTCAACTCTGTTGACATCCACCTGCTGATTCTTCACAAAGGTTCTTCAAGTTGGGGTCCCCTTCAGCTGTGAGGCCCAGGGATTCAGGGGCCACCATCATCTGGGTGTCTCATTATAAGATCAAAAAAAAAAAATACAGAGGCCAAAACTGTTTGGCACATAACACCAACAAGTGCATGGTTATGGATTTGAGTTCTACTTCACTGATTTCTTTCCAAATTTTCTAATATCTGTTGGACTTGTTTTACCTTATCTGTTTTTTGTTTTTGTTTTTTCCTTTTTTGAGATGGAGCTTCACTCTGTCACCCAGGCTGGAGTGCGGTGGCACGATCTCGGCTCACTGCAATCTCTGCCTCTCTAGTCCAAGCACTTCTGCCTCAGCCTCCTGAATAGCTGGTATGACATGTGTGCACCACCACTCCTGGCTAATTTTTGTATTTTTACTAAAGATGGGGTTTTACCATGTTGGCCAGGCTGGTCTTGAACTACTGACCTCAAGTGGTCCACCCGCCTCAGCCTCCCAAAGTGCTGGGGATTCAAGCATGAGCCACTGCGCCTGGCTGGTTTACCTTGTCTATAAGTGAGAATAATAAGATCAGTCCTGTGAAGCTAAATTGGGTACGTTTATAAAGTGCCAGGCACAAGCTGGGGACTCCATGTATGTAGATTCTTTCCTTTTTCCTCATCCTCAGGTCCTAAGCCTTGGTGTGAGAGAACCAGGGTTCAAACTCTGGGGTCTGGATTAACAACCCCACACATTTTCTTTTCTCTATACTGTGTGGCCTTCCTGAGTTTCTGTCTTTTAGGAACCATATGGCATTTGGGGATAGAGGGCATCAAGCTGATTTTACCCCAGTAAAATGAGAAATAGGGTAGTCTACGCCCTTTCCCCTGGCAGGTTCCAAACTTCAGAACATCTTCAATTTGGCATCAATCGATATCTGTAGGGAAAAGGAGAAATCAACTTTCTTGTATTCCTTTTCACCATTTCTAAGTAAAGGATTATGATAGTCAATGAGTTTTGACTATACGGCTTATAATTAGGAAGAAGAAAAGAAGGAAGAGGGAAATGAGAGAGATAGATATAGGAAAAAAGTATGCATTTACATGCCACATAACCAAGTTTTGGTCAATGATGAATCACATAGATGACTGTGATCTCGTAAGATTATAATGGAGCAGAAAACTTCCTATTACTGTTATAGGAGTTATTAGGAAATTGTTTTAGGCAAATAGGAAAAAGGTCCTTGGAAAGTTTTTGTTTCTTTTAAAGCAGCTCCAGAAATGCTTCTCATCTAGCAGGAAAGCCCCAGCTCTCAGAGCCTCTGGCAAGCTTTGACATGCAAAGGCAAGCCATTAGAAACCGGGTCCACACAAACACGGTGATTCCCGCCCCCTTCTTCTTGCCCTGGCCCCACATATGCCTGGCAACATGGTCACCCCCACATCTGCACCCTCCACTTGTGTAGAACATCATGGCACCTTGCTTTGCATATTAAAAGGCTAAGACGAGAGGGCCATTTTTTTCACGGGCTACATGAATGACACCAATCCCCTACGCCCTATGCAAATCAGGCTCTACCTTCTCCAGCCTCCTCAAATAAGCAGCCACTTTTCTGCCATACATGGGGTTTTCTCTTTGTTCAAGTCCCCCATTCCTCTGTCTCTGCATCAGGGAGCTGTTTTCTTCTTCCTTCCTTCTTTCTTGCCTATTAAACTCTACACTCCTTAAAGCTACTCTACATGTGTCTGTGTCGTTTTAACCAGTTTGGCACAAGACTAAGGATTCTGCTGTTCCTCCACTCATCGGATCCTTATCATTACTCATGATGTTGTAGCCATTATAACATCATAGCACAATGCAGGACTCACGTGCTAGTGGTGATGTTGGTGTAAATAACCCCACTGTGCTGCCGGTCATGAAAGTCTAGCACACACAGTTATGTTCAGTATGTAATACTTCATAATGATAAAATAACTATAACACTGGTTTATGTGTTTACTAGATAATACTTTTCACTTTTCATTCATTTATTATTTTAGATGGAGTTTTGCTCTTGTTTCCCAGGCTGGAGTGCAATGGTGTTGTATCAGTTCACTGCAACCTCTGCCTCCCGGGTTCAAGACATTCTCCTGCCTCAGCCTCCTGAATAGCTGGGATTACAGGTGCACAACACCATGCCCAGATAATTTTGTATTTTTAGTAGAGATGAGGTTTCTCTGTTGGTCAGGTTGGTCTCTAACTCCTGATCTCAGGCAATCCGCCCACCTCGGCCTCCCAAAGTGCTGGGATTACAGGCATGAGCCACCATGCCCGGCCACCTTTTATTGTTATTTTAAAGCATCCTGTTACTTATTAGAAAAAGTTAACTGCAAAACAGTCTTAGACAAGTCCCTCTGGATAGGTTCTAGAAGAAGGCATTGTTATTCTAGGAGATGACAGCTCCATGCCTGTCACTGCCCCTGAAGACCTTCCAGTGACAAGATGTGCAGGCGGAAGGCAGTGATACTGATGATCCTGATGCTGTGTAGGCCTAGGCTCATGTGTGCGTTTGTGTCTTAGTTTTTGGCTAAAACATTTAAAAAATAAATAAAAATAGAAAATAACCTTCTGGAATAAGGATATGAAGAAGGAAAATATTTTTGTAAAATGCTACAATGCATTTGTGTTTAGGGTAAGTCTTATCAGGAAAGAGTCAAAAAGTTTAAACATTAAACATTTAAACATTTATAATTGTAAAGGTTATGGTAACCTAAGGTTAATTTATTATTGAAGACAAAATATAGTTTTATCAATTTAAGGTAGCCTAAGTGTAGAGATGACAATGACTCCATTGGCTTGCAGTGCCCTAAGCCTTCCCATTCACTCACCACTCACTCGTTGACTCATCCAGGGAAATTTCCAGTCCCGCAAGCTTCATTTACAGTAAGTGTCCTACACAGAAGTATCATTTTTATGTTGTATTTCTACTATACCTTTTCCATGTTTAGATACACACATTTTTAGCATTGTGTTATAACTGCCTACAATGTTCAGCATAGTAACATACTGTACAGGATGTTTTGTTTGTAACCTAGGTGCAACAGGCCATAGTATATGGCCTAGGTATGTGGTAGACTACACAGCCTAGGTGTGTGTAAGCACACTCTATGATGTCCACACAATGTTGAAATCCCCTAACGATGTACTTTTCAGAACACATCTCCATTAGTATGTGACACATGACTGTGTATCTATATGTGTGTGTATACATACACACATACACACACACATAAGAGAGAGGAGAGAGAGAGACTCGGTGATCTAGCTCTCTGGGCATTTCAGTTTATTCACTGAACAGCAGTTCTTTGATCTGAAGATTATGAGCTAATAATTCTAAGCCACAAATAGTCCAAACTCACAGAAATAGCTACACAGGAAACATTGAATGGGAGTTTGAAAAACAGGCAGAATGTTCTCACCAGGTGGCCCTTGGAAATTGACTTCTGTTCTCTAGTTCTTAATTCCTCATCTGCAAAATACAGTAACACATTCTCAGACTACCTGATTCCCCAGGACCTTTTCTTCTTTTCTTTTCCTTTCTTTTCTGTTCTTTTCCTTCTTTTCTTTTTCTTTCTCTTTCTTTTTTTCAATCTGTGCCCAAAGCTGGTTATATGGTTATATGGACCTACCACAAATTGATTGAATGGATGGATGGGTGAATGGTGATAAGGAAGGCAGTTGCCTCCCATCCCATTCTTTGAGTGCTCCTTAAAAATTCAAACAAAATATAGAGACATTTGTTATCTAGAGAAATGAGAACACCTTCTTGGTGAGAACAGTCTGGATAATTTTCTTCTTTCTCTGTCTTTAACCCTCGGCCAGCAATTCTAAAGAAGAATGGCCCAGAACTACTTGAATTGAAATTATCTGGTTAAAAGTAAGGATTCCTGGCCTTATACACCGGCCAAAAAGCTTAAACCCTAAAGTAGGCTTGAGAATATTCATTTTTAACAGTTGTGATTTTTAACTGTTGTAAATGAATTTTGAAGATAATGTTAATTCTTGGGTTTACCAATCTTGGGATGATTTGAAATCCTGGATTGTCCCAGCGATTCAACTGTCATTTAAAAAATTTGTTTCTGTTCACTAATATTCCTAACACCCTGGGGAGAGAACCAGGAGGATGCCAGCCTCCGCTAAATTAATACAGGCATCGCAGCATCTAGAAACAGCCAGCAGGGGGCACTGGATGCTCACATATTCTAACCTGCCTGTCTCCCTCTAGTCCTAAAATCCTAATTAATTTTTCTTTTACAAGAAGGGAAAATCAACCTTGAAGACTGCTTTCTTGAGAAAAACTAAAAAATAACATTTTCCTGGAAAAAATGAAATTTCTTGTCTTTTAAATCAAATCAGGTAATATCTATCTTCATCAATGCTTTTATTATATGTGGAGGCTTAAGACAGAAGGACCCACTTTCTAAACAGGGCCATCTTTTCCAACTTCATTCTTTATTTAGTGGAAGGAGAAAAACTCATGTGTTTATTTTATGGCAAACATTGCACTGTTCTCTGTGTATCAGCCTCTGAGAAGGTATTGACCTTGACAGATTGTCCCAGTTTAAGTGTGTGTGTCTTCTCCAGGCTTGGAATAGTTTTCTAAAGAATATTTTTTGATAGATTTTTTTAGTATACAAAACATATGCTTCTGTAGAAAATTATAAGACACAGATATGCAAAAAAGAAGGGAATAAACATTGCTAAAATGTTACCTTAGCAAACAAATAATACAAATATATAAATATTTGGTTATAGTCAAGTCACTGATACACACATGTAACCACACACACCGCACATCATAGATATATAGTTTATACATATAGAATCACTCTGTGTATGCTATTTTTACCTTTTTTTCACAAAATATCATGCTATCCACATATCAATGACAATGAATATGCTTCATCATCATTTTAATGGCTCCATAGTATTTTCTCACATGAATGCCCTCTCCTGTTTTCAAATAATCCCATCGTAAAAAATTGGAAACAACCTGATGTATCTAGGAATGTTATAAATACCGCCGTCAGGCACCATCTTTTTTGTAAATCCTCATGCATATCTTAATTATATCAGGTCTGCTATACTCGGGTAGACATTTGTAGTGGTTCATAAGTATGCCTGCGCTGATTCATAAGTATGCATAGGTCTGCTGGGCTGTCATTTCTAACAGACTGGGAATGGCATGCTTTGCTGCTGTTTTTGGTAAGGTGTAGGTTTGAGTGTGTATGAGCTGGCCTGGGAGACTTTGTCTCAGTGGACTTTTGTGGGGTTTCAATTTGTTCTCTTTTTCCTGCTGGTGTCTTTAGATTGTCGTTAAGGAAAAGGAATGTCCATCTGTCCGTTTCTTTCTGCCTTAACCAAGGTGAGGAGCAAGATAGAAAAAAGAGGGGACAGAAAGGTGGAGCTAGCTGCTCTATTTTACCTGTGTGCTTTATGATTGACCAGTCACCAAGCTTATCAGACAAGTCACTTCATTCCCAGGTACAACCCCCTTAGAATGTTCTCTATCCTCCAGGATGCCAGTGCAGGGTGGGAGGGATGCGAGGTGCAGGTAGGTGGAGAGGTGCATTTGATGCTAACGATCCCAACATGATTTGGAAACATCTACCTTGAGAGAACGTAGCCTTGGTTAGGCCTGACTGAGAAGCAGAATGAAAACCTTTTCTGTAAGAGGGATTAAGGCTGGGGGCCCATTCCCTATGTGAACTCATATTTCCCAATTTCACTTTTGCTTTTGCCCAGTTCTCCTGGCTGCTGGGTGGGACATGCTGAGTTATTTATATGTGCCAATGTGTTCTATGGTGAAACTTCCAAATTCCTTTGCTGGTTGCATAACTCTTCACAACTCCAACACTTCTTTGCATGCTTCCTCTGGACAATGTCTTCGTTTTTCTGCCGCATTCCAGTCATTCTATGTAGACATCAGCTTTCTAGGGAAGTTCTGTGAGACTTTCCCTGAAATAATAACCCTCCCGGATGAATAGTACATACTTTTACTCAAACTTTAATGGGCTCCTGTTAAGTGTCTAGTACCAGCAAATAGGCTATGAAGAGAGATACAGGAGAAGCATCAAAGCTGGCTTTTGAACGATTCATTCTTTCCACCCATATTCTATGGGTAAATTAGTGAGTCGCCCCAGGACTGGCACTGAGGTAGACTTATACCCATTGCACAGATGAAGGAACCAGGCTCAGAAGGATCTGTGCTTCATCCAAAGCTGCACAGCTAAGTAGAGAGCCAGGATCCCATCCATCCAGCCAGCTTCCAAAGCTTGTGAGAGTCACAGATCAGGCTGAGCCCTGGGGCAACTGGAAGGAATGGCATTAGTAGCTAATGTCATTTCGAATAGGCCATAGTTTTATTGAAATAAAAACAAAAAATAATGGAAATAGCCCAACAGACCCTTGCTGTCATTCCCACCACTTAGGTGACAGAGAGCCTCAACTCACCTGTGTCACTATTGAGGTGAGGCCACGACCTAGGGCAGAAAAGAGAACCAAGTTCAGTGTCCACTGCTCCACCTCCACCGACCACCCCCCGCATAGGAACAGGCAGTCATCAAGGGTCATTGCACAAGTCGGCCTCTGAAGTTATTTTATGTATGTACTATTATAGACCTGAAGTCACATATTATTCTATTATATATAGAAAAATTGTACATATTTCTATTTTCTAGAAAATAGCATGTAGAAGAAAATAAAAATTGACACCAAGGGTTATATTTTGGTTATTCCCATGTACATAGCTGTATATGTCTGTACCTGAAGATGTATCATACATTTAAACACATAGACGTATTGTTAAATCAAGTTTAGCCTAAAAGCACCACCTTACATATTTTAAGTTCTGCCTAAAGATTTCTCTGTACATCATGAACTATAAAAAGTGGAGGTGTAAACAGACAGTAGCCTTCACTTGTGCTCATCATGGAGTTTTGGCCAATCAAATGTAGCCAACGGTTCAAACTGTGTTCAAATCAGGCAAACGTTGAGCTACAACCTACCTGGCTGTTTCTGTACCACCTCACTTCCATTTTCTATACATCAATTTCCTTTTTCTGTCCATAAATCTTCTTCCACCATGTGGCTGCACTGGAGTCTCTGAGCCTCCTCTGGCTGGGAAGGCCACCGGATTCTCAAATCATTCATTGCTCAATTAAGCTCCTTTAAATTTCATTCTGCTGAAGTTTTTCTTTTATCAGTATAAATATAATATAAAAGAGCCCAGCATGGTGGCACACACCTGTAGTCCCAGCTACTCAAGAGGCTGGGTCGGGAGGATCACTTGAGCCCAGGAGTTCACGTACAACCTGGGCAACCTAGCAAGATCTCTTGAAAAAATAATATAAAAGAATGTGTAGAGTTTTGATGTTACAAATACATTCTATATTTTCAAATGTTATTCAAAAACAAGGTACTGATTATCCACCTCAGTGGTCCCCAACCATTTTGGCATCAGGGACCAGTTTCCTGGAAGAGAGTATTTCCACAGATGCGGGTGGAGGATGGTTTCTGGATGAAGGGAAGAAATTGTTCTACCTCAGATCATCATGCATTAGTAGGATTCTCATAAGGAGCGTGAAACTTAATCCCCCCAACACGCACTTCACCCTTGGGTTTGCGCTCCTATGAGCATCTAATGCCGCGGCTGCTCTGATAGGCGGCGGAGATCAGGTGATAATGTTTGCTAGTCCACTGTCCACCTCCTGCTGTGTGGCCCAGTTCCTAACACGCTACAGACAAGTACTGGTTCATGGCCCGGGGTTGGGGACCCCTGATCTACGATATTTTGAAGGGGCACTTAGGTTCTTGCTAGTCCTATGTAAAATCATGTTGCCATGTGCATTATTCCTGCATATTTGAATCTTTAAGCCTCATCTCTGAATCTTTCTATAGAGAGATGTTATCAGTCACAATTAAGGGGTCAAATAATGTGAACATTCTAGGCCCCTTGTTGCATATTGCTTGGTAGCTTTTTGGATGAGCTGTGCCAATTTATATTAATTTATAGTCTTACCCATGGAGTGTGATCATCTCACTGGATCTCACCACCTTTAAATCCATACCTTAGAACCACTTTGCCTACATAGCACTTGATTCCTCATTTTACCCATTTCACTTCCTTGATGACTAGTGAGATTGAATTTCTTTTTTGCCAAAAGGTTTTGGGTCATTTATGTGTCTTCTTTGGTAAGTTATCTGTACCTGTCTTTGCCCATTTTCTTTTCTTTTTCTTTCTTTTGAGGCGGAGTCTTGCTCTGTCGCTGGAGTTCAATGGCATGATCTTGGCTCAGTGCAACCTCCGCCTCCCGGGTTCAAGCCATTCTCCTGCCTCAGCCTCACAAGTAACTGGGACTACAGGCATGTGCCACCATACTGGGCTAATTTTTCGTATTTTCAGTAGAGATGGGGTTTCCCCATGTTGGCCAGGGTGGTCTCAAACTCCTGACCTCAGGTGATCTGTTTGCCTCGGTCTCCCAAAGTGCTGGGATTACAGGTGTGAGCCACCACACCTGGTCTCACTTTCTGACAAGGTTTTTGCACAGCCACAATCCAACCCTTGGATGGGGTCCTTTTGGAAACACCTTTTCCCTAGGTTTTGGGCAATGCTTTGAAAAACCCCGAGGTAGTGGAAGGCTCCTGAGGATGCTGCTTCCATGAGCTGACTTGTTTGTGCCTTTAATAATCACAGGCCTCTGCATTACACCTTTCCTCCAAGGCACTCAAAGTGCGTCATAGGAGCAATTAATTCAACATCGCAACACACGTTAGGTGTAAATATTTATGAGGTCTACTTGGTGTCTGGGACATTGGGCGTGGAATAGGTAAGCAGTAAGATATCTGCAACCGGGACACCATGGTCTATGAGGCGAGTCTGACTTCAGCCTACCTTGCTGCCTTCTGCTCACGATTTTTTTTTCTGAGACAGAGTTTCACTCTTGTTGCCTAGGCTGGAGTGCAATGGCGTGATCTCGGCTCACCACAACCTCTGCCTCTCTGATTCAAGTGATTCTCCTGCCTCAGCCTCCCTAGTAGCTGGGATTATAGGCCTGCACCACCACGCCTGGCTAATTTTGTATTTTTAGTAGAGATGGGGTTTCTCCATGTTGGTCAGGCTGGTCTTGAACTCCTGACCTCAGGTGATCCACCTGCCTTGGCCTCCCAGAGTGCTGGGATTACAGGCGGGAGCCACCGTGCCCGGCCTGCTCATCATTTTTAAACCCCCAAATGACCTGTGGGCTCACTGTTAGTGCCTCAGATTTACAGAATAGGAAACAGGGTGGTCAGAGGGCTCTACAACTTGCCCACTGCATAGAACCTCTAAGAGTGAGGGATTTGACAGCAGCCTATCCGCCTCTCCGGTCCCTACTGTTTCCCCTACCCCAGGCCTACAGGAAATGGCAAGTCCTGCTTAGGAGGCACCATGCAGCTGCGACCTCAGAGCTCTTGTAATTAACAGTTGGAGCCCTTTCAAGCTGCCGGAGTTTCTGCAGAAATTAACAGTAAATCAGCCAGTGAGGGGCAAATCATTGATTGAGGGCCTGAGAGCTTTCTCTTGACACTTAAAACATATGGCCTCTTCTCTGACATCTTGGTCTTTGATTGAGGCCGCAAAAGGTTCCCAGGACTTAACAAGTCATGACATGGGAAATGGAAATGATACGTTTTTGTGATTGTGTACAGTGAGCTTGATATGTGTGGCAAGACATCCCGTTGACCAAAGGCAGAGCATCCAACGCAGGTGGCGTGCAAATCTGAGCTCAGGAATTTCGAATAGATGGCAAACTGTTCCTGAGATTCCAGAAAGAACTTTGGCTTTTAAATGGGAGTTCTGGCCATCTTCTAACCCTGGCCTCATCTGGCTTTTAGAATCAAAGACAAGCTAGTGCTAAAAAGCATGTTGGGGACGATGCTGTCCAGTGCGTTAAGTTTTTGAATGGGAGAACTGGGGCCTACAGTGGCCAGTGGATGGTTCACAGTCTCAGACACTTGGAGGCAGAACTGAGTGTTTTGACATCTAAAAAGAGCGGCATCAAGCAGAAAGGAAAATAACCCGTTTAAGCACTGAGGCAGGTTCAACTCTGGCTGGCAGGCATTTTTTTTTAATGGACTGTTCAACCCATTTACATTCATTTTCACAAGTTTTATTTTACTTTCAAATTCAATGTTCCTGTTTACTTATTTTTTTAACATACAAAAAGCTGTACATAATTAACATATACAACTCGATGAGGCTGGATATAAGTATATACTTGTGAATGGACAAATATTACATGATACTACTTTTATGATACATATAAAATAGTCAAACTCATAGAGGCAGAGTGGAAGAGTGGATACCAAGGGCTGGGTGGAGGAGAAAATGAGGAGATATTAGTCAAAGGGTACAAAGCTTTGGTTAGACAAGATACATAGGTCCTCAAGATTTTCTGGCTAGCACAGTGCCTACACTTAGCGGTACTATATCATATAATTGAAGTTTTCCTAAGAGGATAAATCTCATGTTAATTGTTCTTGACGTACACGCAATAATAAGTAAAGAAGGTGGGAGGAAACTTTTGGAGGTGATGCGGACGTTTAAGGCATAGATTCAGGCTTTAGGTATTTTAAGCTCTGCTTTGTAGATTGCAACTAAAACTTAGACATTCAGCGTCTTGCCTGAAGTGGCACAAGCAATCGGCAAAGCTGCTAATTGTCTGACTCCCTCCAAATCCCTTCTTCTTTACAGGCCTGTAGCAGCAACTTAGCCGCAGAGTTTTCTTGTCTGGGAGCTTCCTCCCGATTGTGCAAGTGGCTTATCTAATCCACTCTGCCTCTCAGTGGGGCTCCAGAGTGATGGTGCTCATTCATATGTCACATCCTCCGGGATTAGGCACCCTGGGGCTCTCCGTGCGTCAGTGCAAGCCAAGTGAATTAGCAGAGGAAGCATCAGCAAAACAGGGAATGGTGCTGTTATTCCAGCTGAGCCTGCTGTTGTGAGCCAAAGAGCTGTAGAAACAAAGCAGGAAGGAAAAAGAGGAGAGCTGGGACCAGCCGCCTAGGGTCTGGGAGGGAGGGGATCAGGGGAGGTGTCCCGAACACCATAGTTTTGTCTAGATGGATTGTGGACATTGCCTTAACACAAGCAAGGGGTGAGCTATCTGGAAGGACTCCTGTGTTAACACTCTGCAACTTGACAGCCCAGGGTGATTAATGAAGGGACTGCTAGCAAACTTTATGGAGATTTGATGCACTCTATCTGCACTCAAGCAAGGCCCATGTGTTAGTAAGCTGCCTCTTGCCAGGGAATTACAAGGATGCACCCCAGCTTCCTTTTGTCAGCAGCATCAATAACACGGCCATGTGCGAACGGGCCACAGCTGGATGGTGTTATAACTTGGCAGCCACCCTTCTGCCTTCCCTATCTCTGCTCCCCTTCACGTCTGGGCCTGAAGAAAGCAAGTCTTCCTTCCTCTATTTCCGATGTGTGTAAGCAGGTGTCAACACTGCGGCAGGAGAGTTCATGGCACAGGAAATGAACAAGCCTGACCTCTGGAGTCCTGTGGTTTTTAATATTTAAAGCTCATTACAAATACTGATTTTAAATTCTGCATTATTTTTAATTTGTAATACTTTTAAATAATTAAACACAGTTAATAATTTTTAATTTTTAAAGGCTACTAAAGTAAACTCATCCCCCCTCTTCCACTTCTCTCTCCTGCTGCCCAGCAGAACTGGCTCTGATGAAGTAGACCGGGCATGCTTGCCTTCCACTTATCCACGGGAACAGAGTTTGGATGGTGTGTTATTCCAGTCCCATAGAGAGGGATTTGGTTCTGTCTCCAGGGTCAAGCTCCTGGCATGGAGACGAATCTTTCTTTGCCCCCTCGAGTGTGGTATGCAGTCCTTTGGGTCCCCCAGGCACCGACTATTAGTCCAGGATTCGGCAGCAAAACCCTCGGGAAGTGATCAGGGTGATTTCACACTGCCAGCCTTCTCTCTTTCTCAAACCTCTGAAATTAACTGGCTCAGCGCCACAGCTTATTTTAAGTTCGTCCTCTGAAATTAAAAGGCTACTCTAGAATAATATTCCCTAAATTTGGAAAGACAATTTATATTTCAAAGAGTTACTCATTTTAAATATAATCCAGTGAAAAACAAGGAAGGATGGAAAGTCTCTGCATTCATTATTGCCTTCTTCCCCCTAGTTGAATGTCCACACTGCATCTGGAACTGAGCACTTTACAAAAATGATTTCACCCAAACCTCATAGCAATTCTTGGTGGGAAGCACCTTTATCTCAACTTGAGGGCCATTATAAAATATTACTAGTGCCACAAAAGACATTAAAGACAATAAACTAACCCTTTAATTTTGCAGATGGATTCGCTGAAGTTAGCCCCCGTGGAGTCACACCGAGCCTGTTGGATGATACATCTCTCCTTCCTTTGTCTCCACCACTCAAAGGTGGAGCGTTTACATCGTGGAGCTGTGGGAACTATGGTTTGGAAATGCACAGTGTGCTCAGAGAGTAGGGAATCTGCAGGGATGAACTAGCAAAGCCTGTGTCATCCTAGAAGTAGTGTGGACGTTTGCAAGGCTAAAGGATTCTTAGAACTGTGTCTCATAAAAGTAACATAGGAACACACAACATTTATTTGGGAGAGAAGGAGTGGGCTTTATAATGTTCCAGGGAATAGGTAGTGATGGCCTGGACATACTGTGTATCTTGCTTCCCATGTGGCCACCAATGCCCTCTTCTCCTTAGCTGGGCACATTCCTGTTGCCTAGGTAATGGAACTCACACTGACATAACTAGAACAGAATGCAAGTTCAATTCTCAGACTTCCTACACTGAACCTCTAGCTCCTAAAAGGGAGACCTGGTGCCTAATACAGTGCCTGGAGCATGTGCACACCAACGTGTTGCTGTATGAGAGAGAATGAGTGAATGCCTGTGTGAACGAATGCCCCATGCACATGTACAGGGAAGCATAGAAAAGAGGGGCATCCAAAGTGAAATGGTCCAGAGATACACTGCAGAGCACGTCCGGGTCTACCCATGGGCCTGTCTTATCCCAGCAAGGCCAACGCAGTGCCTAGCACATAGTAGGAACCTACTCCACGTGTGTGCACAAGTTCCACTTAAATTCCTCTGAATCGGTTGTACATTTTCATTAAAGATTAGAAATTGGAGAGCTTCTCCTGATCCAGATGAAATTCACTCCAAGGTGGAGTCAGGCCAAGGCTCATTTTTAATAAGTGAATACATGGGTTTGTTCTTTCTTGAAGGCATTCCCAACTGGTTCCAAGAATTCTCCTCTTACCTATTTTATTTTTATAAGAAATATATGGGGCATGCAATTCCCTGAAGGGAACCTGGGGAAAACACTGGAGGTGTTTGGTGCTACTCAGAACTCCCATCGAGCTCATATCCCCAAGACCCGCCTGGCCGACTGAGGCTCCCACCTCCTCAGAAACCTGCCCTGCTGGGGCCCGTCTGGTCTCCTCTCTCCTTTGAGCTCCTGTGGCACTTCTTGCTCAAATCCTGCATTTAGTAAATCTAGAAGAAGACATATCATTATTAATTTATTATTTAACTCTCATCTGGTAAAATCTTACTTGTGTTTTTTTTCCTTTCCTCAATTAGATTTTAAGTTCTTTGAGGGCAGAAAACGTGTCTGTGTAAGCTATAGTCCTGTTCCTATCAGCTCTCAATGCTCCCAACAAATATTAAAAAATGAAAACAAAAAGATTTGACATTCTGGTGGGTTCTGCAGCAGACAGGCAGAGTAGCAGGATGATTTGCTGTACCTGTTTTAGCTCAGACATCCCTCTAGTGGGCAGAACAACTCCTGAAATCCCTTCGTCCCCTCTCTGAGCCTCCCCCACTTCCCCACTTGGTCTCTGTCTTCTTCCTCTTTTCTCGATCCTTCTCTCCATATTAAAGTTTCTTTTTCACATCTATTTAAGTATCTAGTAAGTGCCAGGCACCATAGGAGGCTCTTGGTGTACTACAGATCAACAACATCCTAGGGTATCCACAACATAAGACCCCAGCGTTCTGCCTTGATTCTCCCTTCTTCCTCCTCTCCCATCAGCCAGTGTTTCTTGAGCATCTACTCTGTTTTTATTTATTTATTTTTTTGTTGGTTTTTTTTTGAGGCGGTGTCTCACTTTGTTGCTCAGGCTGGAGTGCAGTGGCACAATCTCGGCTCACTGCAACCTCCACCTCCTGGGTTCAAGCAATTCTCCTGCCTCAGCCTCCCTAGTAGCTGGGATGACAGGCACGTGCCACCACACCTGGCTAATTTTTGTATCTTTAGTAGAGACCGGGTTTCACCATGTTGGCCAGGCTGGTCAGGAACTCCTGACCTCAAATGATCCACCTGTCTCGGCCTCCCAAAGTGCTGGGATTACAGGTGCGAGCCACAGTGCCGGACCTGAGCATCTACTCTGTAGGAGCCCTTTGGGGACAACTCCCGGAAAGCTGGTGGAGCACAACGTTCTAGTCCCTGCATCCTCTGTGAAAGAACATAGGACCTGTCGTAAAGCTCTCCGCTTCTGAGATCTTTCTGGATGGCACTATGCCTTCTGACAGGGAGGTGGCCCATGGTTAGAAGAGTCACCCTTATGGCTCTCTCAGTGCTACAGAGGCTCAGGGCAGGCGGGGCAGACCAGAGCAGTCAGGAGAGCAGGCAGAGGTGGTGGTCACCTGGCTCCTGGGCTTCCCTGGCTGAAGGGGCCCAGTAGAGGGCCTCCTAGTGTGCAGAATAGAAGAGGACTCCAGACCGGGAGCGGTGGTTCACACCTGTAATTCCAGCACTTTGGGAGGCCAAAGAGAGGGGATCACCTGAGGTCAGGAGTTTGAGACCAGCCTGGCCAACATGGTGAAACCCTATTTCTACTAAAAATACAAAACTTAGCCGGGCATGGTGGCGGGTGCCTGTAATCTCAGCTACTCAGGAGGATGAGGCATGAGAATTGCTTGAACCTGGGAAGCGGAGGTTGCAGTGAGCTGCGGTTGCGCCACTGCGCTCCAGCCTGGGTGATAGAGTGAAACGCATTCTCAAAAACAAAAAAAGACTCTAGTCTCCGAAGGATGACAACTGGGCCTCAGGGGCCCTGAGAAATTACAGCTGCCTGCACTTTGTCCCCCTGGATCTAACTATTGCTGCAAATGCTGTGGTAGAAAGGAAGAAGTCCATAGGCAATGAGGTGATGAACGGGAAGGGTCTGAATGTGGATAATGTGGTGATGCTGTTCCCAGCAGTGCTGTCAAGGGTAGGGGATGGAAAGGAGGCTACAGCTTGGCAAGAAGACGTGGATTGGAACCTTGGTGCCGCTGCTCACTAGAGTGAGGACTTGGCAAGCCCTTCAGCTCCCTGGTTGATCCTGTGTCCCTCCTGTTCCCTAGGTCCTGTGTGTATGTCTGCCATGTGCATGGCACAGGCCTATGGTCTGTTACGTATGTGTTTTATAGTTCCACACGCACTCTTCTGCTTCCCACCAGACACTGAACGTGCAGGTATCAGGGACTATGTCTCCTTCATCTTTGATTTTTCCAGTGCCCAACAAAGAGAACTTAAGGAGGTTAATGGAAGGGGTCAGACATTTTCCCAGTGGGGAAAACAGCTCCTGCCCCCACCACTTCACCCATCTCCCCGCCATCCTATACCTTCCATCTTCCTTCCTCCACCCCACTCACTATCACTCAGCCAGCAGGGGCAGAGCAAAATTCCAGCCCAGGGGCCTCTCACTCCAACTCGGAAGTTCGCAATCCTGGTAATCAGGCTTCCATCTGAGGTTCTCTAACTTGAGCAAACATTGGAACCCACAGGGAGGGCTTATTTCAACCCGGGTGCACCAGAAGTGGTGCAATAGGCCAGAGTCTGGGAATCTGCATTGCTGCGTTACCAGATGAGGCTGAAGCAGCTGGTCCCAGGCCCATGCTCTCGGAACCACAGCCACCAGGCCTCCCTGCTATAGATGTGGCTGAGCTTTCCAGGGGCTGGCACATGCCCCTTCCTCATGGTAGGGAGACTTGACATGAGTAGATTAGTGACTCATCAGAATCAAAACCTGCATTCATATGGATATGCTGACATATAAGGAAGTTTTGATTACTTGGAACCCAGAAATGCCCTTGACTTGAAGCGAGACTTTGAATTCAAATCCAACTGGTACCAATTTCTACTGGGACTGTGACAAAAACATGTAACCCCCTTTAGACTATTTTTCTCTATCTTAAATGGAGCTATGAATGCCTACTTTAGAGCATTATGGTGAAGATTAAATGCCAAAGTTCTAGTGCATATCGAGTGCTCAGTTATTGAGTGGAATTTGGATTTAATTGAGAAACATCAGTTGGTATTTTTCTTTCACTATATGCGTGTGGAAACAGTATAAAATCAAAGTGGGTACTGGGGATTTAGTGAGATAATTTTCATGAGATGTTATGGAACACATTCATCTCAGTATTGCAGACAGATCATGGTTAATGAATGTGGATGTGATCTGCATTTTTCTTGGAGATCCCCCCGGGCCGTATCATCCAAGTGGGGCCCAGCACTCAGCCTGGCGTTTTACTTTGTTTATTACCAAGTGATCAATGCACTTTTGAGCTTGGGGTGGTTGGGCAGTGGGGGAAGCAGCCCTCTTGAGCTTTCAGGAGAGTTAATTCCCACACTCAACCTAGCATGAGGGCAGTGGTGGGGAGCACCAGGGTTGTCAATATTAATAATAATAATTACAGCTTCCATTTGCCTTATCACAACTAGCCACTGAGCCTCGAGGGAAGTTATACACCCTCTCTGGGCTGCATGCTTCTTTCCTGTATAAAGGAGACCAATAAGAGTGTAATTGTTGGGATCCAGTGTGAGTTGCCTATTAGCTCTTACAACAGCACCTAGCACATAGTGAGCACTCAGTGACTCTTAGTCCACGTTATTTAATAAGAACCTATTCTATTCATAGAATACCTCACAGGTCATCCATTTATTTTGTGAATACAGGAAGGCTCAAGAGATTTAATAGTGAACAAGAGAGTCTACCTTATCAAATACCATTTCTAAAACACAGGAGGTGTTGGAATGAAAAGAGGCTTGTCTGGGGCCACACAGCTAATAAGCAGGTCGGCTGAGATCTGATCCAATGGACTCATTCTACCCTGCAGTGCTGCCCACAAGGAGCTTCTTCCTTACCTTATCATCATATGTGGATAATTAAAATCTTTACAGGAGTAAATACATTGGTTAATAGTTAAAGGAAGATGGTAGACACAAATTTGTAGTTTTCAGACAGTTTTAGTTGATTTATATATCTCAAATAGTAGTTTATATTCATATAATACATTCATTATAAAATATGCAGTGGTATAGAGATTTGTATGTCTATAGATTTTTTTAAAATTTAGGTTTATAAATAGTTTGGAACAGGTTGCAAAAACATCATCTGTTGCTCTTTTTAATATATCTTCAGCGTGCTATGACACATTCTGAAATAATTTGCTTCAGAAAAAAGCACTGCTCTTCTCTCTCTGTCTTTTTTTCCCTCCAAATGTAACTGTAAATATTACTTTGATGTATGTAATTGTTTCAACCCTCTCCATTTGAAGGAAGGCTTCGAACCTGTCCCTCTCCCATCTCTTGCTATTGTCAAGAAATAAGGAAAACGGACTTAAAATGCATTATTCAAATATATTTAATGTAAACATTAAAGAAGTCTGAGAACATCCGCAAATTTCTCTAGACTCAAAGTGGTTTTGAAAAACACCTCAAGTATTCTATCATCTTACCAGCATTCATTCAGTCTGCTTAGGGGAACTATTTATTCTGGCATATTTTAGGATTCCAAGACCGCTTCTAGTGTCTGGAACATAGTAGAGGGGATTGAAGGATGTTTGATGGATGGACTTGAATGGGGATTAGAGGATTAATATAGCTTGTGAAGACCCTTGGGTATCTCTGATAATAGAAGCCACCCCAGGAAGGCTTGGCCAGGGAGTCCTGCCTGCACATCCTCACGTGCAGAACTGTTCTCAGTTCTGCACATGAGGAAGTGGCCCAGGCTTAGTGTGCTGGACAGCGCTGGGCAGCACAAAGCTGGATTTGACTTTAGGTCTTGTCTCTTGTCAGTAATTCCATCAAGTTAGCACTCGATTCTGAGCTTTTTGACTAGTCTGCAGGGCCCTTGAGGGAAAGACTGTCTTTTGTCTCTACATTTGCAGTAGCCTGTGCAAGTTCTGATGCCATAACTGCTCAGTAAACGTTTTTCTCAATCGAAGGACAAAGCAGATAACAATGTAAGCACTTGGCTCTCTCTTGTCTGCTTGCCGTGAGACTCCAAGGCAAACTTGTGGCCTGACCCATGATCCATCATTCAAATCATTCACTGGCAGAGGAACAGAAGCCTCCCCATCACTGGCTCTCTCTGGGGTTGTTCAGAGCCTGGGAGGGGTCGGCGGAAAGAGGTCTGGCCTGCAAAGCTGTGGAGGTGGGGGCTTCTCAGCGTAGGTTTGTTTGTATCACACACCGGCTGGCTCCTCCATCCCCGCCAAGCCCCTTCTCCTGCACCTTGGTCTCCGTCTGACTCTAAGTCACTGCTGGTCATTCCATCACATTGACAATTTCCGTGTGTGTGATGCTCAGCTTATTTGCTACAGAATTAAATTTTTTTCACTCCTCTATTAATAAACAAGTAAATATTCTGACCTGTTTTTCAGCAGACTGAAGTTCTGGAATTTCAAATCGTTGGATCCTTCTTTAGTTGTCCTTCTATTGCCCCTGGGATGAAAGAAAATAAATTATAGCTGGGAAAAAGCAAGAGGCTAGGGGAAAAAATTAATTAAGTGCATTCATTCATAGAAACAACCACCCAGCCAGATTTAAGTAATTACGTCTCACACATAATTCTGAATCTCTCTTTGCATTACCACCGAGGTTAAAGAAAAGCTATGTTTAAGGTAATTCAATTACCTAATTTCTTAAATGTAAGAGCTTTATTTTACAGAAAACAGTAGGGTGTGGGGCAGAGTAAGTGCCCAGTCAAGACAAGGATGTGGACTGCCTCTCATCAGCAGGGTGACCTTGGTATCTTCCTTACCCTCTGCCAATGTCTGTCTCCTCTATAAAATATCATACTTTTGCCACATGGTTGATGAGAGGCTGCTGAGAAATTTGAGGAACAGCAACCATGAGCCAGGCAGTGTCTCAGATGCTTTCCTATGTTTGTTGAATTTGATAAAAACCTAGCAAACATTATCCGACGTGGGAAGACAGGCTATTTAGCAACTCTGATTCAAGTAATATTTATTGAGCTCCCATATCATTTAGGCACTTTGCTAAGGCACTTTCTATGAAAAGATTAAATTGTTTTTCATTGAGTTAATTTGCTAACATTCATTAAATATATTTACTGTCAAAAACCATCATTGTTACGCATTCCTAGTTCATTTAATCAGCCATGTTTCACACACTTTCCTTTCTGCTGCAGGCATTTCATGAGCTCTATCAAGCACTGACTGGTGATTATTTCCTCCACAAATGCTCCTGACAACTGCTTCCTTAGCTTGGGTACCCTCGGTGTCCTTCCAGTTCCACTTGGGGCAAATTTGCCTCTCCTTGGTCCTTGGACTTTCTCTGCTCCCACCCATGGGGCTCTTTCAGGTACCATTCGCTCTTTCTTGGATGCCCTTGTCTTCCTTCTTCTCATTAACTGCAACCCTTACTTCCGAACTCAGCTCAAGTGCTACTTCCTCAGAGAATCCTTCTCCTCTCAGACTCGCTCCTTCACAGCACTTTGCCTGAATTTTAATTTTACTTTTGTTTTAGCTGGTAACTTGTGTTCACATCTGACTGTTGAACTTCCATCTCCACCACAGCAGAGATTTGCAGGGCTGTGGAAATTCAAGAAGGTGACTTAATAATATGCTGCTGTTAATAACCAGAAACGTTGTTCTCGCTGCAGTTTGGTGTATGGATTGGAGCCCAGGAGGCTAGGAAAGCAGTTAGGGGTAGATACTGGAGGCCAGCCTAGAGATGCTGGAAGCAGAAGTAAGGCTGAATATATTAATTCAATATTGTGAGTCAATGCCTGACCCACCAAGGAGCTCCGTGGACAAGCATGCATTTACACACCAAACTAAAGAAGTCCAGGAAATACTTCATGAGGACTTGAGGTTCTCTCTTCATCTACAGGGATTCTGCCTATAGCCCATAGAATAGAAAATAATAAATTTAAAAATCTGTGAGTTGTTTTGGTTTATTTTGTCACTATATAAATTGACCATCTAGAAAGATAATGTCTTATTTCATTATTATTAATTTAATTTTTCCATTTTTAAAAATTTCATTATTGCACTAGTTCACATATTCCATTATTCACTGTTTTTTTTCTATCCAAATACAGCTAAATTCACAATTTTCCATCTGTACTCTGACTTCTGTACTAAGTTCCAGACATGAACGCTGAACTATTTTCTGGGTCTTCCTAATTGGTTATTCCCCAGCAGACACAGGCCTTTTTCCTAGTGAGAGGCTCCATTGCTCACATGGGTTCCAAACCAGTATCCTGGGTGCTAACCTTGAGTCTTCCCATTCCTTCCCTTCTGTCACTGCCATCATCCTAATCTGTTACCAGATCCGAACAGTCAGATTTTCCACATGCCACCTGACTCTGTCTCTTCTTTGTCATTCCCATGAGCTAGTTAATATATCCAGCCTTACTTCTGCTTTCAGTATCTTTGGGCTGGCCTCCAGCATCTACCAGTAACTGCTTTCCTGGCCTCCTGGGCTCCAATCCATACAACAGACTGCAGCAAGAACAACCTTTCTAGTTATTAGTAGCAGAATATTATCAAGTCACCTCCTTGAAAATCTTCATCAGTTCCCTATTCCTACAAGATAAAACCCAAAGTCTTAACCACAATCACTAAAATTCCTGCTCCAGTGGGTCTGAATCCCATTTCTGTTGCTGCTTTATTTCCTGCTACCCTCTGTCTCTGTCAGGTCACCCCACGCTGTGACGTCTGGCCAGACTTTTTTTTTTAAATGCTCCCATATCATTGACCTAATTATTCTTTTTGCTTCCTCTGGGCCTGGCAAAACACCTTTCATTCTTCAAGGTCAAATTCAAATATTACTTCCCTATGAATTCTTTCCTACTGCTTCCACTTTGAGTCCCTCTTGTACTTTTGTATACCTCTCTATTGCCATTCATTTCATTTGTTTGTGAGTCCAATCATTCATTTACTCTACAGTTACTGGGTTTTTTCCATGCCAGGCAATGCACTAGGCAATAGGGTATAGTAATTAAAGAACAGATGAAGGCTGCCTCCTGGAGTTTTTAGTGTATTTAGGGAGCCAGGTCATATGCAAGTAAACAATCTTATTTTGTCAAATGCCCTGCACATGCATTCATTATGCACATCCATGTCCATGTCCCCTTGCACTGGAGTCTCGCAAGGGTAGGTTGTATCCTGGGCATCTTTTTCTCTCCCAGGACACTGGGTAACTGACCCTGCATGCTTGCAGGAATGTTTGTAAGATAATGAATAGATATCTAGATAACAAATACATAAATGGCCTGTGAGTATGGGCTCATACACAATAGTGAGCCATGTAGTTAACTGGATAGAGTCCTTTGAATCTTTCTGATACCAGGGAATTCTGATCTACCCCTGCACTGAGAAGGAGCCCTCAAATTTCCATCTGCACTCTGACTTCTCTACTAAGTTTCAGATAATAAACACTGAACTATTTTCTGGGTCTTTCTAATTGGTTATTCTCCAGCAGACACAGACCTTTTTCTTAGTGAGAGGTTATGGGTATCATTTCTGTGCTCTGGTAGCCCATGTAGCATTTGCCTAAATGGTTTTAACGAGGCCAATTTTAGGAGGATGAGACATGGTCTGGGAATTTCTCAACTTCTTCCTAGGTGCCTCAAGAACCCAAAAGCCTGGGAGCTACCTCTGACCTTTCTTTGGTCTTTTTAACTTTAAGAAGAGAGCTGAACTCAAACTCTCTTTTTATTTCATGTTTGCAGCAACCCACAGTAGTAAATGGGCAGGCATTCTTAGCTCCGTGCGACAGATGAGGAAACGGGGTCCTAGAGTGGAGAGGATTTAGTTCCAGGTGGCCAGGCTGGTAGGGTCAGAGCCAGGGCTACGCATCAGTTTGCCTGTCTCTTGCAGAGTATGTATCAGCTGTGTTGCAGAGGAACCCAGAGAAGGCCCAGCTGGAAGCAGTAGAGGGATGCATGACAGAGAAGGAAAGCAGGTGGGGAGAAAGGAGAATGGGCAGGAGGAGCTGTTCTTCCTACAGTGGATTACTGAAGGAAAATATTAACAAGGCTGGAAAATAAAGAGCCATCTACCTGGACAGTAAGTAGTAAAAGCCTATTTTTAAAATACTTACAGAGAGCCGCAAGCATTACCAGGTCTCTCTGACTTAAATCTGAATCCTAAGTGTTCAGATTTTAGAGATACTTTAAAAAAGTGTACAATGCTGAAAGAATTATAAACTCTCAATATATCACAGAAAATGTTATTAAAGAATGTTAAGCGTAATAGTACAAAATTGTTTGTTTTGCATTGAATTGAGATTTGACCTTGAAAGGAGATGCTCAAGGTTCCCAGGTTGGCTGCCACACCTGGGGAGGACAGGACCGTTTACTAGTCTCCCAAGTAGATGCACATCAGTTTACAAGGCCCCAAACATCTGGGACCAGCTGTCTTTCCTGTCCACTCAGCCCATCCCACCCACCTAGTGAAATGACTCACTTAAGCATTTTTAACTGCTGCTCTACATTTGCTTGTCATGGACGCTGGTCCAGCGTCCTGCAGGGAAACAACACAGGCGAATTAATTGCACCGAGAACTCAGCACATCATGGAAAGCTGGAAGTGCCATAGGCTTGTGGGGAAACCGAGGCACAGAACATCAATGAACCAACCGAATAATTGTTCTTGCAATCACTTCATCTTCTGCCAAAACAGAGCACATCATCCCACACAGTCCAGCCTCTTTTCTTGAGCACACTTCCAGCACCTTCAGGTCCAGCACTTTCCAGTGATCTTTGATTTCCTTTTCCCTTTCTGCATCTCCCTCCCACATGACCAGTCAATGACACCCATCTAGTCCTCCTTCACATTTTCCTTGCCATGTCTCTATTTTCCCTGTGAAATTGCCTTCTGCAGACCGTCATTATTTTTCATATAGACCTAATAGAAGCCAGTTCAGCGTAGTTGAACTGACATGTGGATTTAACGATGTGTGCCAAGGTGTATGTCTACCCAAAAACTGTACATGTGAACTTATTTGGAAAAAGCATCTTTAATAATGTCACTAAGCTAAGGATCTTGAGATCAGATGATCTTGGGTTAAAGTGGGCTCTAAATACAATGTTAGGTGTTCTTCTATGAAGAGGCTGTGGAAGAGACCCATGTGAAGACGGCAGAGACTGGAGTTACGCTTCCACAAATCAAGGAACACCTGGAACCACTAAACGCCGGAAGAGGCAAGAAAGAACCATCCTCTAGAGGCTTTGGAGGGAGCACGACCCTAGCTAAACTTCTATTTCAGACTTCTGGGCTCCAGAACTGTGGGAGAAAATCTGTTTTCAGCCAGTATGTTTATGTTTGTGGCAATTTTTTTTCCCCTTCTTTTTTTAACTGTACTTTAGATTCTGGGGTACATGTGCAGATCATGGAGGATTGTTGCATAGTTACATAGATGGCAAGGTAGTTTGCTGCCTCCATCCCCCCGTCAACTATATGTGTCATTTCTAACCTTGTTATCCCTCCACCACCTCCCCACTCCCACTGTCCCTCCCTTAGCCCCCCGCAACAGACCCCAGTGTGTGATGCTCCCCTCCCTGTGTCCATGTGTTCTCATTGTTCAACACCTGCCTGTGAGCGAGAACATGTGGTGTTTGATTTTCTGTTCTTGTGTCAGTTTGCTGAGAATGATGGTTTCCAGATTCATCCATGTCCCTTCAAAGGGCACAAACTCATTGTTTTTTATGGCTGCATAGTATTCCATGGTGTATATGTGGTTTGTGGCAATTTGTTACAGCAGCTATGGGAAAGACATGCACTGAATATCTCATCTGTCCCAAGAGACAAAAAAAGGATCAGACTCACCTGCAAATACAGGCAATGCAATAGGCACAATGATAAAAAAAAAATGTACCCATGGTCTAGAAGAAAAAGGAGGAAGAAGCTGGTCAAATATTTAAGTGATGTATAGTCAAGGAAGGCTTTCAGTAGGTGGTGACAACCAGCAAGGGGTTGAACTTGCCAGACGGATGACACAGCAACTTGACAGTGAAGCCTACTCCAAGAGTTAAAGACATCTTCTCCATCCCATCTTGGTCATTCCCCTCTAATTTCTCACCTTTACAGTGAGATACTCCCAGCTACACTCAATATGGCAGGTGCAGGCTGACTGGCACAGAAAGGATGCCATTTCTTCTGTTGTGAAACTACACTTCTCTCAATGGACTTTTAGCTTAAGTTCTGATTTTTCCAGAAGCTTCTCATTCTATACACTCACAGTGAGCTTGCAGGCTGCTGAGAAATCACTAAAATTGCTCTTAAGCTACAATTCTCTTTCAAGGTCTTCTACAGTTGGATTTTTGATACAAACATCACGAAGAATAAGAAGGTATAACACTATCATTATAATGAAATCAGAACTGCAAGAAACTTATATAAGATTTTCACCTAACTGGTCCTCTTTGGTATTTCACCACATGTGAATCCATTTAATCCTCAGAATGATCCTATGAGGCCAGTCCTATTCTATCCCCATTCTGCTGAATTTCTTTATTATTTGGTCTTATCGCCTCAGGAACGGCCACAGGTTTGGCTCCTGAGAAAGCAGACTCTGAGACAGAGGTGACCATGCAGAAAGTGTTTTAGAGAGTGCTCTTGGGACCAGCCCCTGTGGGGAAGAGAAAGAGGCAGGACTAGGCAGAGGGAAAAATAGGCTGTGACGCAGTTGCAACAGAGGCCTCAGTGCCCCCCATGGGGAATGAGGGCTCTTCTGAGTGTCCCACATTGGGGTGGGAAGGCCAGGTCTATGCACCGCTGGGTGGCCCAGTCAGTGGGTGTGGGCTGCTCCAGGTCAGGCAACCCTGCTCAGCCAAGGCAATTCCCAAAGAAAGTTGAGAGGGAAACCTGGATGGAGACTCACAGAATATAGTACAAGATCATCTTGGATTCTGACTCTTTTATTTAGTGAGTTTGAGGATGCAAAGAAGCCAAGATGGGCTTTGGCTATATTTATTAGTAGAAGAGAATCAGAAGGAGAAAGGGTGGGCTGAAGGCAGGAGTAATCCTGAGGGCAGGTGTCCCCTGGGAGTGAGTAGAATGGATAAGAATGCAGCTTTGCCAACTGAGCAAGCTATGCAGTTAATCTGACTCCCATTGTACACGTGGGGAAGAGTAGGGTATAGTACCTTCCTCATGTATTGATTACATGTTCGTGATCAGATTTATTCTCTAGGGCCCAATTCTTACCCCAAATGACTAAAGAATATCATAGTTGAACAACCAGTAGCATCAAGAAGGGCAGTTGGTAATTAAGATATTTCAGCCAGGTCAGAAATATGGCTTATTCAATAACAGAGAGGCAAAGCTGCAATTCTAGAACTGTAGCCAACTGATGGATGTCCATTTTCTTCATTCCATGTGGTCCCTAAGCTGTAAGCGTGCTAGGTGTAAACTTCTTTCAAATTGCATATTCCTGCACATGCTTCTTCTAAACCTAGGAGATTTTTAGCACTCTCTTTGAGTAACTAAGCGAGGGTTCTAGGGTCAGGATGCACCATGGTCTAGATGCCAATCACTGTCCATCCTGGAAAAAGCACAGAAAGCCTCTTGTCACAGCTTTTGTTTTTAAGTTTAAATATATGTGCATAGGGTCTATTCTTTCAAGTTCATGAAGCCCCACCATTCATTCCCTATTATCTCATGTTTTAAATTTGTGGACTGCCCCCTGAAAATTTGAGCTTGTAACCCTTCACAGAGGAACTTGAAAGTCCAATAATGAATTTCTGCCAATGAGATGTTTTAATGACTGCTGGTCACCTATTCACTGCCTTTGCAGTTTCATGGTGTGATGGTTAATTCTGTGTGTCAACTTGGCTAGGCTATGGTGCCCAGTCGTTTGTTCAAAAGCCAGTCTAGACATTGCTGTGAAGCTATTTCTTAGATGTGATTAACATTTAAATCAGTAAATTTTGACTAAAGCAGATGATCCTTCATAACGGTGGGTGGGGGTGGGGGGAGCTCATCCAATCAGTTGAAGGCTTTAATAGCAAAATATAGGGTTTCCAGAACAAGAAGAAATTATGCCTCAAGACTGTAACATAAAAAGCCTGCCCTGTGGAATTTAGTTTTAAGATGACAACATCAACTCTTACCCGAATCTCTCGCCTGCCAGCCTGCCCTACAGATTTCAAACTTGCAAGTTCCCAGAATCTTGTGAGACAATGCCTTAAAGTAAATCTCTCTTGCACTCTCTCTCTCTCACTTAATGATGGGAATATGATCTGAGAAGTGTGTCCTTGCGTGAACATTGTAGAGTGTACTTACACAAACCTAGATGGTGCAACCTACTACACACCCAGGTGATATGGTATAGCCTATTGCTCCTAGACTACAAACCTAAAGCGCATATTACTGAATATTGTAAGCAATTGTAACACAATGGTATTTGTATATCTACAAATATCTAAAAATAGAAAGGTACAGTAAAAATAAATTTAAAAAGATAAGAAATGGTACACATGGTAAATATCAGGCACTTACCATGAATGAAGCTTGAGGGGCTGGAATTTGCTCTGGGAGAGTCAGTGAGTGAGTGGTGAGTGAACGTGAAGGCCTAGGGCATGCATGTGCACTACTGTTGACTTTAAAAACTCTGTATATTAGGCTACACTAAATTTATTTTTAAAATATTTTTTCTTTAAACTTAGCTTACTCTAACTTTTGTACTCTATTAATGTTTCAATTTTAAAAATGTTGACTTTTATAATAATACAACAAAAACACATTGTATAGCTGTACTAAGATATTTGTTATATACTTATTCTGTAAACATTTAATTTTAAACTTTCAAAATTTTTATTATTTTTTAAATATTTTTGTTAAGAAGTTATGAAATTAAGACACAAACACACACATTAGCATGGCCTGCATAGGGTCAGGATCAACACTATCACTGCCTGCCACCCCAACACTGTGTCCCACTGGAATGTCTTCAGGGCAATGACACACATGGAATTGTCATCTCCTATGAAAACAATGCCTTCTTCTGGAATCCCTCCTCAAGAAACTGCCTGAGGCTGTTTTACAGTTAACTTTAAAAAAAAATATATATATATATAAGTAAAAGAAGTATACTCTAAAATAATAATAAAAAGTATAGGCTAGTAAATGCATAAACCAGTAACATAGCCGTTCATTATTACTAAGTATTGTGTACTTTATGTAATTGCACGTGCTATGCTTTTATATGCTGGCAGCACAGTCTTGTTTACACCATCATCATCACAAACATGTGAGTAATGTGTTGCATTACAGTGTTATAGCAGCTGCAACATCACCAGGTGATAGGAAGTTTGCAGCTCCGTTACGATCTTATGGGGTCACTATATAGATGAGGCCCATCATTCACCTAAATGTTATGTGGTGCATGATTATATATACGTACAGTTGATTCTGTTTATCTATAGAGCTCTGACTAATACACATCATAAAGATGTATTCATTGGGAATTGCCTCTAGACAGATAGAAAAGAAAAAAACATCTTTAACAGGTAGTAAGCACCTAGGTTGTTACAGCTACTGACCTGGGTAAGCTGATTGAATCCTCACAATCTCTTAAATTAGATACACGTATTGTCCTCATTTTACAGATGAGAAAACCAAGACTCAGGGCTCTAGCCAGTTGGGTCCTATAGTTAGTCATATCTTGGTTTAAAACCTGTCTCTTCAATGAACAGACACTATTGATAATTGGTTGTCCATTCTAGGCAACCCTGGGTGTCTGAGGAATGGGGGAAAAGGTGCATCTGTAAGAGTTTCTGTGCTGATGGGTCTCACAAGAGTTGAGCAAAGCTCCGAACTGGTTTCTACTAAAAAGAACAAGGACAGGTGAGAAGGTTCTAACGGGTCGCCGTTGCCCTGCTGTGGCATGCTTGCTGTCCCCTATCTGAGTCGTATTGGAGTGTGAGATGCCAGTAAAGACACAGTGGGTCTTGTTATCTATCATTTGGCCATAGTACGATCTCTCTCCTGATCTGGGTTGTTGCAATGAACCTGCACCTTCCTATCTAGCAGGAAGCTTCATTTGCTGGGAAGCAGACACTGATGATAAGGCATGATTCCAAACCCTGCTCAGAGATTAGAATCCTATAAAGTACTGTATCTTCTTGTGCATCTGCATGCCAGGAAGCACAACCCACTGAATTTGGAGGCTGTTTTTGTCCTGCCTGGCAATATGTTTGTAGGGCAAAGTTACGGAAATGGCCCTATTCGGAAGCAGCTGCAGCATTAGGGACCTTGCTCAGAGAGTCCTATACATCTTGTCAGTGACTCCCATTTGTGGAGTTTTCACTTTCAGCCACAATCCTGGACAATGAATCCAGGGAGAGCCAGCTGAATGGAACTCAGAGCTTGCCTGTGTGATTCAGGTTTGAGCCCTGGTTTTTTTTTTTTTTTTTTTGGAGACACAGTCTTGCTCTGTTGCGTAGGCTGGAGTGCAGTGGGCGATCTCGGCTCCCTGCAGCCTCCACCTCCTGGGTTCAAGCAATCCTCCTGCCTCAGCCTCCCGAGCAGCTGGGACTACAGGTTCACACCAGCACACCCAGCTAATTTTTTGTATTTTTAGTAGAGATGGGGTTCCACCATAGTGACCAGGCTGGTCTCAAACTCCTGACCTCATGATCCACCCTCTTCAGCCTCCCAAAGTGCTGGGATTATAGACATGAGCCATGGTGCCCAGCCAAGCCCTAACTATTTTATCAACTCATTGTGTCACTCAACTAAATCACTAAACCATTCATAACTATAAGCCCTGGTTAATGCTTCTGTAAAATCAAAGAGTGAGGCTGTTTGATATTGTCCGTGGTGGATAATCAAATATATCCTGAGCACTTTTCTGTCCCTGTGTTAAACAGAGAGGAAAAGGAGTCCTGAATCATTAGCAGCTGAAAGTCTAGGAGAAGAGTCCTGAAAACTCCATGTACTCTGAGAGATGTGCATACGTAACATGACATGAGAACTTGGAGTGTCCTGTGCTTACCAAAGCCTCTTGATATTTCTCCTGTACCCCTGCAAGAATTCCTTCATTGATCTCCTTGACACGAATCCCCTTCCACTCAAAGATCTTTTACAATTTTATCTTAGTTATCATTTCAACTCTTCAGTTTTGTTTTGCAACCTGTAGTCCAAGCATATTGGACTTCTTGCTCAGCTGAAATATAGCAAGTTGAGACGTACTTTGCTCATGCAGTCTCCTTGGCCTGCTAGCCCATTCCTTCCCTTTTCCTCTACCTCTCCTCCCTCTACGTCTTCCGATTCTCCTTGGTCTTCTGGTGCCAGCACAGATGCCGTTCTTTCCAACCATCTTTCCCAAATCTACCTAGGCGAGTGTAACGCGTTTCCTCTGTGAACTAGAACGATGCTTACCTTCTCCTTAGTGAAAACCAGCTGTGTCTCCTGAGCCCTCAGCTTCATCCCGAACCCCGTGCTTCTCCTTCTGCATCCTGGTTGACTATTCCTAAAGGGCTCTGTGTCTGGGTCATGGGAACCAACTCCTTAACAATGACGAAAATGCCTTACTGAACTGAATTAAACTTGGGAAGAAAACCCTAATGTTATCCTAAAGTCAGATATGCATTAAGTAGCCACTACGGGCTGGGTATCGTGTTAGGCCTTGTCTGAGTCAGTTCAGGCTGCTATAACAAATTATCATAGCCTTGGGGGCTTAAATAGCAAACATTCATCACTCCTCGTTCTGTAGGCTGAGAAGTACAAGATCAAGGTACCCTCACAACTGGCATCTGGTGAGAGCCTGTTTCCTGATTTGCAGATAGCTGTTTCCCTCTGGTATCCTCACGTGGCCAAAAAAAAAAAAAAAAAAAAAAACTCTGTCATATTTCTTCCTATAAGGATACTAAACCCATTCATGAGGGCTTCAAGGGCCCCACCTCCTAATACCATCATTGGTCGTTGGGATTTTGACGTAGGAACTTAAGGGACACAAACATTCAGTTCATAACAGGCGTGGGTCACATTAAACAATACAGAATAGGTGCTTCCCTCATGAAGCTGACGGCCGAGTGGGAACCAAGCCAGTGAGCAAGGCGCTCTCATTCCCCTTGCCTTTCTTTTTCCCACACTCCTGCTTTTGTTTACTCCTGATTTGAATGGCTACCGGGTTTCAGGACAGTCTACCTGGCTCTGGCCCCATTATCCCTTGACACTCAGCTCTAACAGCTGCCTGTTGGGGTCATACCTAGTCAGAACTCCTGATTGGTCAGGAGGTAACTCATTCTCTGATCTCCTTCCAGTCCCTGGAGTCCAACTGGGCTGCATTCCTGTCTTCTAGCTTCTGACTCAGAGTAAGGCCCTGGGTTCTCCATTGAAATGGATCAGACATTGGTTTTCAGGGACTGGCACCGGCACAGTCATCATTTGTGTGCACAACTTCTACCAAAACTGGGTTTCCTGACATTAGGGACCACCTGTCAAGACCCTCACACAGAAGACCAGTAGAGGAAATATTTGTGCACGAGAAGATCCAAGATTGCTGGAGGCAGGAATGCCTCAAGGGAATAACTAATGCTTGTTTACTGAGGCAGAAAAGGAATTCAGAGTATTCCAGAATAGACCAGCACTGCCTATGGGTTGCAGATGCAAAGTGGAGGGTGGCATTTGATTTTAGCTCCTTCATTTCCCAGAGTTGTAGTCTCAAAGAATCTTAAGGCATGAAGCTAGATGGAAAAATACATATCATCTGCTTGAACCTGCCAATTTTACAAATGAGAAAAATGAGACCCTGTGAAGTGAAATCATCCCTCCAAGCTAACCAGATGCTGAGAGACAGAGAAGATTCCGTGACAGCTTCTGGTTCCATCTGAGGTGATCTGGGTCCTTTTATTTGGCCTTGACTTCTTTAGTAGTCATTTTCTAATTAAGCCTCGTTATGTGCCTTTTAAACGAATGCTTGCTTTTTTTTCTTTTTAATCTTCTTGAGGAGAGAAAGATGAAAAAAGCTGATCTAATTTAGAAAACAAGAAAATAATCCTGAATCCTTGATGCCCAGATTTCCAGAAACCCCATGAAAGCTTTTTGCCCCCTTTTCTTTTTTGTTTAAATTTTGATTCAGCAAGAGGAAATAAATGAACCTAGACAGAGAGGCCTTACATCTCATCTTTTCAAATCCTTTCTCCTTTTATTTTTCTCTGTCTTGACTGTCAGGGGATGTGGCTTTTAATAGACCATCAATGTATGTAATGAGCAAATATAATAACAACAGTGAATTACTCTTTTTATAGGTCCATAGACGTGTTCCGGTGGGATTTAATTTATAGATGGTCATGCCTGAAAGATTCTGGATGCATGGTAGAAAACAACGTGAAAAAAGCAACGCGAGCACACACACACGAAATTTCATAATAAAAACTTGATTTGCACCTGATAAGCAGACACCCCATAAAAAGCCCAAGTAAAAAAGATGTAATGGCCCTGGCGCTGTGGCTCACGCCTGTAATCCCAGCACTTTGGGAGGCTGAGGCAGGCAGATCACTTGAGGTCAGGAGTTTGAGAACAGCCTGGGCAACATGGTGAAACCCCATCTCTACTAAAAATACAAAAATCAGGCCGGGCATGGTGGTTCACGCCTATAATCTCAGCACTATGGGAGGCCAAGGCGGGAGGATCACGAGGTCAGGAGATTGAGATCATCCTGGCCAATGTGGTGAAACCCTGTCTCTACTAAAAATACAAACATTAGCCCAGTGTGGTGGCGTGTGCCTGTAATCCCAGCTACTCGGGAGGCTGAGGTATGAGAGTCGCTTGAACTCAGGAGGCAGAAGTTGCAGTGAGCTGAGTTTGTGCTACGGCATTCCAGCCTGGTGACAGAGCGAGACTCCATCTCAAAAAAAAAAAAAAAAAAAAAAAGTTAGCTGGGCATGGTGGTGGGTGCCTGTAATCCCAGCTACTCAGGAGACTGAGGCATGAGAATCATTTGGACCCGGGAGGTGGAGGCTGCACTCCAGCCCGGGCGACAGAGGGAGACTAAGTCTCAAAAAAAAAGAAAAAAAAGGACATGATGGAGCTTCTTCTGCAGGAAATCTAGGAGGGGTCTCCTGTGAGTGCCGGAGGGGCTTCCGGAGAAGGAGCCCCCCAGAAAAAATAGCCATTCCTCCATCTCCTACTACTATACTTTATGACTCCAGCAGGTCCGAAGAAAAGAAGGGAAAGCAGGGTAGGGAAGGGAAATGAGAAGAGAGCGTGAGGTCCGATGATGTGTCCACTCCTGGGGGTGGGTCCTGCCTCCCGTCCTCTGGGAATCTCCAGCACTCTCTCCCCTTCCTTCCTTCCACTTCTCACTTCCTCCAATTTATTCGCTGTGCTGCAGCTAGAGTCCTCATTCTCCAGTCTGGCATTCCTGCTGCCTGGGGTCACAGTCCATCTTTGGAACATGGCTCACAGGCCCTCCGTCGTCCAGTCCCTGACACTCCACATTCTCCCTGCAGCTCCCCTTCTGCTCCCTAAGAGCATCGATCATGAGCAATAGGCCAGAGCTCTGTCTGTAAACGGTAAACACAGCATGTCACAGCCCCTATTCCCACAGTGTCTAAGGTGAAAAGGTGCACAGGTCAATGTTGAATGCAAGCTTTCTGGTGCCAGGCCCATCTCATTTGATTCTCTCAGTAACTGAGTGTTGAGAGAGCTGAAGAAACCTGCCCACATCTCTCAGTGAAAGAAAACAAAAGACATGTATTATTTCTATATTCTCAGCTCTTAGAAGGGCCCCTCTCCCCCCTCCGTAGGAAGAGTTTCATACAGATTAGTGTGAAGTAACAGAACTGAGCTTTGGTGTAAGGACCGTCCAACATCATGGTCTCAAGAAAGAAGCCTGAGTTTGAAGCCATTCCCCAAAACAAAAGGCAATGGACACATTGGCCTGTGAAAGGTACCACTTCCACAGTGTCGTGCTGAGAGTGTGTCAGCCTCCCCCGTTTCTCAATTATTCTTGTTGACAGCACTTCAGGTTAAGCCATATTTCTACTTTACAGATAGGGAGAGAAAGCACAGGGAGGCAAAGTCTATTGTCTGCAGCTGCACAGTAGTAAATGCCTGATGGCATTCAGTATCAGGCCTATCTGACCCAAAGACTGTTTCTTTCTTTTGTTTCATGCTGGGTTTCATGGAAATGGAGAGCGGCTAGAATCCCAGATTTACCCCAGGGCTTATCTACTGCCCTTGGTACACAGTTGCTTTCCCACACTGATGAGCTCTGAGCTGCGGCAGATCTATGTTATTGTGTTGTCTGGTGACATGAGTATTCAAAGTACTTATCAAAAGATAATCGAACCTAGAAAGCCAGGGTCGGAGTCAATCATTACAATTCATCTCGTCTGTGTTCCCCAGGGACTGTTTAATAGCAGCATTTGGCACCGAGGGTGTTTAGGTTTTGCTCTATCTTGAGAACATTCTGAGAATTAAATGAGATAATGCATGCAAAATGCTTACAACCATGCTTGGAATAGAACAAGTCCTCAATAAGTATTTAGGCTATAAAGTTTTACCAAAATGAATTCAGCAACACATTTATTTTTTCTTAGTGCTCAATGGGGGCCAAGAATTACTCTCAGTGCTCAGGATATATCAGTGAACAAAATAAAGAAGGTGCCTAACTCTTATGGAACAAAGCAAAAAAGGATCTCTGTCCGTGGGACAAAGAAGGACAACAATAACAGTAAGTAGAATGAATCAGGAATGGGTATAGCATCTTAGCAGGTGATGAGGTGCTCTGGAAGGACCACAAAGCAGGTGATGGAATCAGAGTGCTGGGTGGGGTTAGCAGGTGGGTGTGAATATTCCTTGGGGTGGTCGAGGTCAGCTTTGCTGGAAGGAAGAGCAGGGAAAAGGCACTGGGTACATCAGCTGTGGGGTTTCTGCAGGAAAAGTTGAAAGGCAGGCGTATGGCTAAGTAGTTGAATCAAGGTAATGAGGTCCACGCGGCTGAACTGGAATGCGTGCAGGGAAGCATGGGGAAGATGGTCCAAGAGCCTTTTGGGAGAATCAGGGCAGATGTGATGAGACCCTGTCTGTGGTCACTGAGAGGCGGTAGACTTGGGCCATAGCTATGAAGCCATGTCAGGGTCTCAGATGGAGGAACAGAAAGATAACAATTATGACTCAGTAGGATCTCTCTGTCTTCTGGCTGGAGAATAGGTATGTCATTGAAGGATAAAGTGGAGGCAGAGAGACCTTTTGGGAAGCTATTGTCACAACCCCAGCAGGAGATGGAACAGGATGGGAGCAGGGGAGGTGCTATTATCTTCTTAATAGCTGAGACTTCACCCATAGAATTAATCTCTCCTGAATGTCTGCTCTCTTTGAAGCCATTAAAAGAACAAGCTTTCCAACTTTGCATGTTTTCCTTTGTTCCATCCTGCATAGTTTATCGGACTCTGTGACTTTGTCTCTGACAACCTGCAGGACAGGTTCTGTCCCACCTGGAGCATGTGCTTAGGATTCCAGGGGAAGCAGGGAGCCAGGTGCTGACCAACGGCCCTGAGTGCCCAGGCCGCCCTCAGCGGCCACCACCATACCAAGTGGATACTGAGAGAGCAACCTCGGACTGATGGTGTGCCTGCCCTCTCCAGACTGAAATTTCTTCAGCTGTAATATAAGAATTTAGATGATTTGGGCTCTGAGATTCTTTGGCTCAAACTTCAATAAATTTAGTGATTAAATTCTCCTCCCCTGGCAGATATCTGGGTGAGATGTCTGCACAGAGCCTGCTGGTAGGGATTTCTGTGAGATGTTAGACATCTTCTGTGTATGGTGACTAGCACATTGATGAGTGACTCAAATAATGGTAAACACTGTCATTACAGAGATGCTAGGTGACCTGGGCATGCTAGATTTATCCACAAAGAGCCCTGGTTCCCTTAAGGAAGAGCTGAGTTTTCTTCCTTGGTTCTACAGGTATTTATGATGCTCTTATTTCTCCAGGAATTCTTCTCCATAGACTCATGCTTTTCCAGAAGGTTGAATATCATGGACATTAAGAGCATGGGATGTGAAATTGGCTAACTGGCCATATCTGTTTTTCAGCCTGGACAGTCCCATTTCTTGCTAGTCAAAGTGTGGTCCCCAGACCAGCAGCATCTCCCAAGGGTTGGTTAGTCAGGCTGAATCCCAGACACCACCTAGCCCCAGTGAACCGGGATCTGTACTGTAATAAGAGGCCATGGGATCTGTGTGCACATTCAAGCTGGAGAAAGTTGATATGTGATCCCTCTGAGATTTCTCTTATCTGCAATACAGTTGATGAGAACACTTCACAGAACTATTGTGAGGATCAAAAAATCAATACATAAAGAGCCTTGTTATGACTGTCTCCTATGAGTACCCACTCTCCTAATCACAGAGGCCATCTGGTCACTATCAGTTCTGGGTGCACTAAAAACAGAGATTAGAAGAGCAAAGCAGGGCCAGGCATAGTGGCTCACACCTATAATCCCAGCACTTTGGGAGGCCCAGGAGGGCAGATCACTTGAGACCAGGTGTCCGAGACAGCCTGGCTAACATGGCCAAACCCCATCTCTACTAAAAATACAAAAATTAGCCAGGCATGGTGGTGCATGCTTGTAATCCCAGCTACTCAGGTGACTGAGGCAGGAGAATAACTTAGATCCAGAAGGTGGAGGTTGGCAGTGAGCTAAGATTGTGCCACTTCACTCTAGCCTGGGCAACAGGGTGAGACTCTATCTTAAAAAACGAGAAAGAGGCCTGATGCTTTGGCTTATGCCTGTAATCCCAGCACGTTGGGATGGTAAGGCGGGCAGATCACCTGAGGTCAGGAGTTCGAGGCCAGCCTGGCCAACATGGCAAAACTCCATCTCTACTAAAAAATACAAAAATTAGCCAGGCTTGCTGGCACGTGCCTATAATCTTAGCTACTTGGGAGGCTGAGGAAGGAGAATCCCTTGAACCCGGGAGGCAAAGGTTGCAGTTACCTGAGATAGCACCACTGCACTCCAGCCTGGACAAGAGTGAGACTCTGTCTCAAAAAATAAAAATAAAAATAAATAAAAAGAAGAGCAAAGAAGGGCCAGTGGAGTTCTCCATGCACCTGCTCCAGGTATAGACCCCAGAACTTTTGAGCGGGAGATGAAGGTGCGAGTTCATAGTTTCTGAGCAGGTATGCTGTCTTGTCACGGTGCTGATTGGTTACTTTACCTATATTTACAGTGATGCTATGAGGAAGGTACAATCATCCTTGATTTACAAATAAGGAAATGACTCGCTGAGGTCAAATACTTTTCCAAGGTCAACTAGTCAATGGGAGGGTTCTCGTAAAGCCTGAAACATTTTCATATACAGTCAGCAATAAAGGAAGCATTCAATGTCAGATGTGCATGGAGAGGAAGAAGAAGGGCAGAGGTGATGTTGGTTTATCAGTGGTCTGCTGAAGCTGGCTTATGCTCCCCAGCACAGCTGTCTTCTGTATTAAAGTTTCAGGAATTTTGCATACCAGTTTTTAAAGAGTCATCATTAAAAATTAAATTATATAAAATTGTAACTGAATAAATTAGGCTAAAAGAGCAAAGATAATGAACATACAAAATGCATCACTTTCTAATTATTTATCACATTTTGCTATTATCTATGGTCTTGATGTTATGTACATCTACTTTATCTGAATGGTGGAAATATGCCACTGTTAGCTCTTCACCATTCTCAATTTAATGAAGTCATATTTGCAGCCAGATATTGGCCGCAGTGGGAGTATTTACACCATAGAAATTGACACGTGCTACAAGTCAGTTTATTGTTTTGTTGATGCATTAGACTTAAGAAGATAATGGGGGAAATGTTAATAAAGCAGATTTAACTTAAAAATGTGCCGTGTCGATATCTATAACACTGTAAATAGCACAAAACAGGATACAGTCTTCCAGTATTGAAAACTATTATCTGATTCAACAAAGAAGTTGCCCATATCTCTGAAGAAAAGTGAAGTTCTCATATTTCTTTGTTGTTTCACTTTTGTTTTACTCATTACTATAAAGGAAAATATCAACCAATATTGACGTTAGAACTATAATTATTTGTCAATTGCAACATAGATTTGCTAAAGATAGGAGCATTCAGCAAAAATCAGTGAAATCATTCTATGAGAAGCAACTAACTATATGGAATTTATAATGAAGTGTACTGCATATTTCATTATTATTTGTAAATTATGTACTATACATCTTTTATACCAGTGACATTTATAACAAAGTTGTGTGTGTGTGTGTGTGTATATATATATATTTGCCATTTGTAGCCTCCCCGTGATAGAACGACCTCAGCTTGGGGGCCAGAAATAGCTAGTACATGGTACGCCTAGAATGAAACCCTGGGCTTCTAGCCTAACAATGATTTTACTCCTCTGATCCACATGCTTCTTATCTTTAAAGTGTGAACAGTAATAGTGTCTTAGGTGTATGGTAAGAGTGAGTGCACAATATAAGTTAATGCTACTATCCTTTCAAGAATAGCAACACAAAAGAAACAAAAATCCCATAGAACTTCCTTCCCTCCCTTCTTTTCTCCCCTCCCGATCCCAGTGCATACATATATAAATTAAGGGACCTCCTTATCCCTTGCCTAGTATGCTAATGTCGTTAGTATTTGTTTAGCAATACTACAAGTTCAACTCCCCCGTATCTATTGTTTATAGTTGGAGATGTAAAACTGGGGACCATTCCAAGTTCTATCTTCCTTTTACTCTTCTCCCCTAAAAGAATCTTTAATAGGATTGATGTGCGCAAAAGAGGAGAAAAAATCCAAAATCCCCTTAGGAACTACAACGTAATATGTAATCATAAGGTACAGATTTCTCACCAGTGGGACTATAAGCTGCTCATTTTAAATTTCTTTTCTTTTCTTTTTTGAGATGGAGTTTTGCTCTTGTTTCCCAGGCTAGAGTGTAATGGCCGATCTCGGCTCACTACAACCTCCACCTCCCGGGTTCAAGCAATTCTTCTGCTTCAGCCTCCTGAGTAGCTGGGATTACAGGCACGTGCCACCACCTCCAGCTAATTTTGTATTTTTAGTAGAGATGGGGTTTCTCTATGTTGGTCAGGCTGGTCCCGAACTGCCAACCTCAGGTGATCCACCTGCCTTGGCCTCCCAAAGTGTTGGGATTACAAGCATGAGCCACCATGCCCGGCCTATTCATTTGAAATTTCTACTTCCATTATTTTCTGTACTAGGCACTTGGTAGGTGCACAAAACTCTTTGGTAAATTAAATTGCAATGAAATAATAGTTAATCTTTGCTCAGAACATTAAAAATAAAGGCTTTAGCTAGTGATTCATGAGTCAAACCCGACTCTTGAAGCTTATGGTTTGATTTTCAGTATCTCTACTGTTATTTTGTTTTACTTGTACCATATAGCCAGAAAAGACTGAAAAAGAGGAAAAAAAAGAGTTTATTACTTCCTTGGCAGGCCATTTTATGGTTCCAACTCTGAACTTTTCTCCTATGAGTGCAATCAGAAGAGAAAAAACAGCTTTGTTTCCTTCTGTTTTTAATTTTCATCCCGGGCTGTAGGGAGAAGTGTGGAAGTATGTTCCTTACATTTGTATCACTAGTGTTTTAGTTGGAGAGCAAAGAGGAAATGAGCTTCTACAAAAGAATCAGGATTCTGGAGACAACTTCTTAAAAAGCTGAAAGTGGAGTATACCATATGAGCCAGTAATGCCACTCTTAGGTATCTACCAAAGAGAAGTAAAAATGTATGTCCACACAAAGACTTATACACTCACATTCCTAGCTGTATTATCAATAAGAATTTCAGATGGAAAACAACCCAAATGCCCATCGATGGGTGAGTAGATAGACAGAATGTATAATCATGCAATGGAATATTATTTAGCAATAAAAATGGATAAACTGTTACACATGCTATATCAACTGACCTCAAAAATGTTATGATAAGTAAAAGAAGCCAGATGCAAGAGACCATCTATTGAATGATTCCATTTATGTGAAATAATCCAGAAAAGGCAAATCTGTAGAGACAAAGGTAGATTAGTAATTGTCTGGGGAAGTGGGTGGGGGTGGGTGACTGAAATGAAATGTTATCAACAGTAAATGGGCATAAGAAATCATGTTAGGTTGATGGAAATCTTCTAAAACTGATTTATAGTGATAGTTACACAAGTTGGTGAATTTACTAAAGAATCATTGAATAGTATACTTTTAAATGAGTGCATTATATGACATGTAAAATATGCTGTTTTTGTTTATTGTCACACTGCTATAAAGAAATGCCTTAGACTGGGTAATTCATGAAGAAAAGATGTTTAATTAGCTCATAGTTCTGCAGGCTGTACAGGAAGCATAGCTGCTTCTGCTTCTGGGGAGGCCTCAGGAAACTTACAATCATGGCAGAAAGTGAGGAAGATGCAGGCACATCTTACATGGCAGAAGCAGGAGCAAGAAAGAAAGGGAGAAGGTGCTGTACACTTTTAACCATCCTATCTCACAGTAACTCACTCACTCACTCACTGTTACGAGAACAGCACCAAGGGAATGGTGCTAACTCCTTCAGGAGGACTCTGCCCACTGAATCCCATCACCCCCCATCAGGCCCCACCTCCAACACTGAGGATGACAGCTGGACCTGAGATTTGGGTGAAGACACCGATCCAAACCATACAGTATGCCTAAATACATTTATATCTAAAAGAAGGTTCAGGAGATAAGTCCATGTTGCCAGCATTCTTTTAGCCTTGATCAATCATCAATGAGTGTCTCAGGCTCTGTCTTCGACCACAGAAAAGCTGTCAGTAGCTCTGTGTTCTATACCGCCAGTTGCTCAGCTCCACTGAAACTTGATAACACATTAGTCCTTCTGGAGCTATACCGGCAGGTAGGTGAACACCCATGAACCAAGTGCTGTATTTCATGCTAACAATGCCCAGCTATCTCCAAAGGCAATTGCTGGAGCCTTTTCATGCTAAATTAGAGCTAAGCATTGTAATCACCTGCTAGGAAAATAAACTCACTCTGGTTTCAGGAGCTTTGTGTTTTTATACCGGTCAGACTCCTTGAGCTGCTGCCAGCAAACCAGGAACAGACATCGATGAGAGACAGATGGAGCCTTTGGGACTGTGTTTTGGTAATAATGATGTGGTTAACCTTGTTCGGAATGAGATGAAATGTTATGAGCCACCCTCCCTCTCACAGCACCTTGGCTGCTCTTTGTGTGGCAATGACACTAATTGAGTGTTAGAATTATCTTCATTTCCTAAAGTGCAATAAAAAATATGTATTAAAGAAAAGAAAAACAAAAAAGAATTAACTTCATTTCTGCTGGAAATGTATGTTTGTGTACACAGGGAGGTTGGGGTGGAAAAAGGGAAAATAAAAGGGAAAGGAAAAGGGGCATTCAGCAAATGAATGGGATGGAATAGATCTCTATGATCTATAAATGATAGAACCAAACAAACAGTCACAAATAGAAAGGCGGTCAGCATGCTGTGCTGTGTGATCCACACAGAGACTCTCAAGTAGTCTTCCCCATATTGTGTGGAGCTGGCAGTTCTATTTCTATTTTACAGATGAAGATACTGAGGCTAAGGAGGGTAAAGACCCTACCCTAGTCACCAAGAGGTAAGTGGCTGCAGGCCAGACTCTCCTGTTTGGCTCAAAGCCCAGGACGTTTTCCCACAATACTCTGTCTGAATATTCTCTAGTGAGTTTCAATGGTACAGAAAGAGGGAGCCTCACTCACAGGCCCATTTTCTTTTCACACAAGAATGTGAGAAATCGGTGGCCTGGACAGTCCCTTCCTTTCTCTGCTTTTCACGGCCAAGTGAGAAATTCTGTGCATTAAGAAAAGGGGAGAGAACTGAGCCTGTGTCTCATCTTCTTAGACCCATCCTCCCCCCTTTCCTCAGAGCCTAAGCACTCACAACTCCTCGCTGTGAAAGTGAAAGATTTGAATCTGGAATTGGGAAGCTGTACACTCCAGTCATATGATTGGTAGTAGCTGGAACAAACTTCATTCCTTAGATGCACCATTTTACCAGGAGGCTGTAGCTTCGTTTGGAATGCATTGCTTTGTCCTTTTCAGAGAGGTTTTGTCACCCAGAGTATCCGTGTCAATCAACATCAATGCCAGAAATCCACCATCCTAAAATCACCTCACTTAGGCACTGACTTAACTGTCAAACAGTTATTGATTTCATTTGGAGTCACTCAGTGGGGCTCTCTCTAACAAAGCTGTCCCATCCTCTTACATTTTGCTACAAAGGTGCCATTCCTTACAGGGCATGCAGCATCTCATATCCATGAGGTTTCTCATGCCTAGGCTGTGGGGCTCCCCTACACTTCCAGAATCAGTTTGTTCTTACTCTGCTCTTGAAACCAAGATCCAGGTCTGCCTTCTTTAGCGTGTGGTGTCTGCCTGCACTGTTCCATGGCTCCTAATTCTCCTGGTGCTCTGTGCTTACTTCTCCTATAATGTTTACAGTACAGTACTGTAACTGCTGGCTTGCTTGCCTGCCTGTTCTTGAAACACAATAGAAGCGTCTTCCTGGAGAGGGCAGAATGGTAACACGACACCTCCGACAGGGAGATTCTTGAGGGCAGGGACTGTATTTTATCTGTCTTCTAATTGTGGCCCCAAGGATAGTTACTGGAAGACAGTTGACCTGTATTAAATGTTTGTAGAATAAGGAATAACTGAGAGTCTATAATTCAATCCAAGAAAACTAAATATCACTGGAGGTTCTTCCATTCTGGGGTCCAGTCAAGAGGACTCAAAGGATACCCACTGGATAATGGGTATTATCCTTTCTTTCAGAGATGCTCTGCCCCTGCCCACAGGGGAGGAATCTAGAGAGGCAGTATGGCTATCCATGCCTTTAAAACTATATGACCACAAGCCTCACTTTTCCCATCAATATAATGGGAATAATACCTGTTGTAACCCCAGATTCCAGGTTGGCTATGTCCCTAAAAATCTATACAGTATTTATCAAATAAATGGACAGATAATCTTTGATCGAGTTATGGTCAGAAATGTGACATGTGTCTGAATCCAATCAGATCCAGTTAAGATCTACAAATGTTAGTTACTGGAATCTATAGCCCTTGAATTATTCTGTCCTTAGATTTGCTAAACCAATGTCAGATTTATTGTTATTATTTATTATTCTGTCCTCTCCAGGAAGACATTAAGAACATGCTGTCAAGAAAAGGATGATACATGTGTTGAAAAATGTGGGACATTTCACTTTCGAGGTGGGGTGTGGGGGCTGTGGCTTCTCTGTGAACTTTCTTTGTGTGCTGTGAAAAATTTTCCAAATGCCGCCTATTGTTCTGTGATTAGACTCTGGGGCTCTACAGGTAAGAGATGAACAATTCTAAGGGTAATTGAACACTCCACAAATTTTCACAGTGGATCAGCACTGAGCCACTTAGCCCAGGTATTTCTGTGATTGCGATGCTGAGAAAATGCACACCGTTAAATGGTTCTCAAATCACTCTTTCATCTGAGCAAAACAGGACTTGTTATTTGCAGTCTAGGTCATAAAACCAAGTGGTTTGGGAACAATGGCTGCTTAGAGACCAAGAAAAAAGTTTTGTTTGGAAATTTGAGTACTTAAAATCCAGGCATCAAAGATTTCAAAGAGTAGAAAATATATAAAAGTCTTTGCACTCTCTACCCATTTATTTGGTAAATACCATATAGATTGTTGGGGACATAGCCAGCCTGGAACCTGGGGTTATAAGAGGTATTAGTACCATTATATTGATGGGAAAATTGAGGCTTGTGGTCATACAGTTTTAAAGGAGTGGATAGCCATACTGCCTCTCTAGATTCCTCCTCTTTGGTTAGGGGGCAGGACATCTCAGAAAGGCAGCAGCCCTAGTCAGGGGCTTGTAGATAAAACACCCATCTTCCTGGGACAGAGCACCTGGGGGAAGGGGTAGCTGTGGGCACAGCTTCAGCAGACCTTAATGTTTCTGCCTATGGGCTCTGAAGAGAGCAGTGGATCTCCCAGCATAGCACTTGAGCTCTGCTAAGGAACTGATTGCCTCCTCAAGTGGGTCCCTGACCCCTGTGCCTCCTGACTGGGAGACATCTCCCAGCAGGGGTTGACAGACACCTCATACAGGAGAGCTTCAGCTGTTATCTGGTAGGTGCCCCTCTGGGACAAAGCTTCCAGAGGAAAAAACAGGCAGCAATCTTTGCTGTTCTACAGCCTCTGCTGGTGATACCCAGGCAAACCAGGACTGGAGTGGGCCTCCAGCAAACTCCAGCAGTCCTGAAGCAGAGGGTCCTGACTGTTAGAAGGAAAACTAACAAACAGAAAGGAATAGCATCAACATCAACAAAAAGAACATCTACACAGATACCCTATCGGAAGGTCACCACATCAAAGACCAAAGGTAGATAAATCCATGAAGATAAGAAAAAAACCAGTGCAAGAAAACCTGAAAATTCCAAAAACCAGAACACCTCTTCTCCTCCAATGGATCACAACTCAATTCCAGCAAGGAAACAAAACTGGATGGAGAATGAGTTTGACGAATTGACAGAAGTAGGCTTCAGAAGGTGGGTAATAACAAACTTCTCTGAGCTAAAGGAGCATGTTCTAACCCAATGCAAGGAAGCTAAGAACATTGAAAAAGGTTTACAGGAATTGCTAACTAGAATAACTAGTTTAGAGAAGCACATAAATGACTTGATGTAGCTGAAAAACACAGCGCGAGAACTTCATGAAACATACACAGTATCAATAGCAAAATTGATCAAGCAGAAGAAAGGATATCAGAGATTCAAGATCAACTTAACGGAATAAAGCATGAAGACAAGATTAGAGAAAAAAGAATAAAAAGGAACAAGGAAAGCCTCCAAGAAATATGGGACTACGTGAAAAGACCAAACCTATGTTTGATTGGTGTACCTGAAAGTGATATGGAGAATGGAACCAAGTTTGAAAACACTCTTCAGGATGTTCTCCAGGAGAACTTCCCCAACCTAGCAAGACAGGCCAACATTCAAATTCAGGAAATAGAACACCACAAGATACTCCTGGAGAAGAGCAACCCAGGACACATAATCTTCAGATTCACCAGGGTTGAAATGAAGGAAAAAATGTTAAGGGTAGCCAGAGAGAACGGTCAGGTTACCCACAAAAGGAAGCCCATCAGACTAACAGCCTATCTCTGCAGAAACCCTACAAGCCAGAAGAGACTGGAGGCCAATATTCAACATTCTTAACAAAAAGTATTTTCAAACCAGAATTTCATATCTATCAAGCCAAACTAAGCTTCATAAATAAAAGAAATAAAATCCTTTACAGACAAGCAAATGCAGAGAGATTTTGTTACTACCACGCCTGCCTTACAAGAGCTCCTAAAGGAAGCACTAAATATAGAAAGGAAACACCAGTAACAACCACTGCAAAAAATTACCAAGTTGTAACGGCCATTGACGCTATGAAGAAACTGCATGAACTAACAGGCAAAATAACCAGCTAGCATCATAATGACAGGATTAAATTAACACATAGCAATATTAACCTTAAATGTAAACAGGTTAAATGATCCAATTAAAAGACACAGAATGGCAAATTTCATTAAGAGTCAAGACCCATCAGTGTGCTGTATTCAGGAGACCCACCTCTCATGCAAAGACACACATAGGCTGAAAATAAAGGGATGAAAGAATATTTACCAAGCAAATGGAAAGCAAAAAAAAAAAAAAAAAAAAAAAAAAAAAAAAAAAAAAAAAAAAAAAAAAAAAAAAAAAAAAAAAAAAAAAAAAAAAAAAAAAAAAAAAAAAAAAAAAAAAAAAAAAAAAAAGAAACAAACAAACAAAAAAACCCACCAAAAAACAGGAATTCCAATCCTAGTCTCTGATAAAACAGACTTTAAACCAACAAAATCAGAAAAGACAAAGAAGGGTATTATATAATGGTAAAGGGATCAATGCAACAAGAAGAGCTAACTATCCTAAATATATATGCATTCAATACAGGAGCACCCAGATTCGTAATGCAAGTTCTTAGAGACCTACAAAGACACTTAGAGTCACACGATACTAGTGGGAGACTTTAACACTCCACTGTCAATATTAAACAGATCAATGAGACAGAAAATTAACAAGGATATCTAGGACTTGAACTCAGCTCTGGACCAAGCAGACCTAATAGACACCTACAGAACTCTCCACTCCAAATCAACAGAATATACATTCTTCTCAGCACCACATCACACTTATGCTAAAATTGGCCACATAATTGGAAGTGATTTTAACAGGCCAATCCACCAGGCCCTGGGGATGGCAGACAGGATTTGAGCATCGCTGTGACCGGGAAACGTTAGCCGATGTCGTTGAAAGCAGAGCTGCCCTCCACCCTGCAGAGGGAGGCGTTTGGTGTGTAAGGGGAGAGACGGGGCAAACACGACAGGCTGACACCACCGGCAGGTTATTGCAACAATTTGTGTTGGCTTTCCTCGCTGCCTCTGCACCGAGCTTGGCCCTTCTGGGCTCGTTGCTCTCCTTCCAATGGACTGGTCCCCTTAGAGCCAGTGAGATCATGAACAGACTTTGGAAATGAAGAATGCCACATGGTCATTGGACTGCAGGCACGGGCGGATGCGTGTGCTTGTGTGCAAGAGGCAGAGAGAGGCAGAGAGAGACAGGGTCAGAGAGATGGAGTCAGGACGACGGAGAGACACAGAGAGAGAGAGAGAGGCAGAGACAGAGATTAAAACAGAGAGAGAGAGAGACAGAGAGAGCGACAGAGAGACACAGAGAGACAGAGATAGACATGGAGAGGCAGAGACAGAGATTAAAACAGAGAGAGAGAGAGACAGAGACAGAGCGACAGAGAGACACAGAGAGACAGACTGACAGAGATAGATAGGCAGAGACAGAGACAGCAGGAGATAAAGAGAGACAGAGACAGAGAGACCCAGACAGAGTGACAGAGACTGAGAAGCAGAGATAGAGAGACAGAGACAGCAGGAGATAAAGAGAGACAGAGAGACCCAGACCGAGAGACAGGGACCAAGAGACAGAGACAGACAGGAGGAGGCAGAGAGACAGAGATAGCAGGAGATGAAGAGAGACAGAGACAGAGAGACAGAGACCGAGAGGCAGAGACAGACAGGAGGAGGCAGAGAGACAGAGATAGCAGGAGATAAAGAGAGACAGAGACAGAGAGACACAGACCGAGAGACAGGGACCGAGAGACAGAGACAGACAGGAGGAGGCAGAGAGAGAGAGACAGCAGGAGATGAAGAGAGACAGAGACAGAGAGACACAGACAGAGAGACAGAGAC
>PVKP010010984.1:0-62921 GCA_004027715.1 Plecturocebus donacophilus
TGATTCACCCACTGCTCATCTTCTGCTGTGTGGCAGCCTGGTTCCTAACAGGCCATGGACTGGTATGGGTTTGGGGACCCCTGGTCCAAACTATGCTTGGTATTTCTGTTTTAAAGGCCATAATGGGTTACTATTAACCTCTTCCTTAAGTTATAACACTGGAGCTTGTTAGGACTAAATTTGTTACTCTATTAAAAATGTAATTTGAGCCTGGCATTGTCATGAATTTTAGCAATATGAAAATTAATATACTATTGTTTAATATACAAAGGATCTCATGCAGAAACTTATCTTAAGTGAATTCCTATATTACAGATATGTGATATCTTCACATATACTGACCCTGGTGCAGTAAAGATGTATTTATTTTTTGTTACAAAATGCCACTGAAATGTTTGCCTGTGGTTATAAATATCAGTCTATTAAACAACTTGTATTTCCCAAACTTCCTACATTTTTTCTTCTTTATAAATCTTTGATCATGTCTGTTTTCTTTATTATATTATTAATTCTGAAATCACATGGGAAAAAATTTTTGTTACTTTTTAAGTCAGCATAGAATATAATTCTTTCTACACAATTGTTTATTAAGCGTTTATTTACTTGAAGTGTATGTGATTTACTTAAATCTAGATTCTATAATGATTTCTTGTTGGAGATATTTAATAAATTTCATCTAGCTCAAAGCACAAGGATACTATTTTTACAATGGGTTAGCATTGTGCTTGATACATTCATTGTAAGTGTTTGTGGTTAATTGGTTGATTAATAAGATAAAAAATAATTTGGTAGTCAATTCGTCTATAAAAGATAAAAAAAGCTCAAAGCATTTTCATTATTATTAAAAAATAACATAACTGAGAAAATCCTTTCCAAAGGTATATAATCATAAAATGTCATGTGATGTAGGTATTATAGTTAAGATATTTTTGTATAGAAACAATAAATTGGGTTGTGTGTCCATGAAACACCTTTCCTATCTTTTTCTAGGTAAAAAGAAAAGCTTAAAAATTGATCTCTGGGGATGCAGGGGTGAGCTAGATAGAAAATAAAAGGATTTGATATCACTATTGCCTGTAGTAGAAATGTCACAGAGTAGCTACAACTCTGCTATATAACCTAACCTTTCTCTGTACCAGCCATTTATTTCTTTAATTTCTTGACAATAGAATGGTGTACTTTTCTCAGTTTAAATTAGAAATGTCTTCTAGACATTTATCTTCATTGTTATCTCCTGCATACAGTTCAGGGATTTTGCTGCTCCAGTACTTAATAGAATCTCTCAAAGTCTGTAAAATATAGTATCTATACATATAGTAATGTTAGGCATAATATAATCATTTCCATTTAAAGACATATTACTTTTGTAAAGTTATGCATTATCCTTACATTTATACTGTAAAAAATATACTATACTGAAATGATAATTTATGTGATGAATAACATGCAATGTTAGTCATGCTATTTATATATGTACTGTAAAATTAAGAAGCAAACATTACAAAACAATCTCTTATGAAATTACACACATCTTCGAATGACAAAAACATTTATTATTTGTCCATTGGGCACAATTTTAAAATACCTATCACAGGCAAAAATGTTTGAATCTGTCCTCTTTACCTATAATCTAGGATCATACTTTTTTTTCTAGCATAACTAAAGATAGCTAATGTCTGTGCTCTCTTATCCTCCTGTTTCTAGTACATTTACATGATGAAAACACAATACTCTGAATGTTGTATCATGCAGATATTTTGATCTGAATCATTTATCCTTAATTTTTAAATAAAAGAATGTACTTTCTGTTAAAAGGATTTTGGGCATCAAGTAGGCACAATAATTTTTTGGAAGGCAGCTTTTAAAAGACTGGACATTTTACTGTCTTTAAAGGCAGACTTAGTTTTCTTTCTTTGTCCTTTTTAAAGAGTTATGTAAAAAACAGTGCAGTAATAAGCACCTCTATTTTAAATGCCCCTACAAGGCAAAAACCATATTTACAAAGAACTAGATGGTAAAGACAACATATTTTTTACATTTAATCACTGAATTTCTAATGTTAAACATTATTTCTTATAGCTATTGTTGCTTTGAAAAATATTGAAAATATTATTATATCTGTTATTGTTAACACTAGGCTATATAGCTTCTTAGAAAGAGATGTAACATTCAATTATACCTTATTTTTACTTATAGTTATATTTCACCTTCCATTTAGTGAAAGTACTATCTTCTTCAAATTTATAAATTGATTACAATGTGATAAATTATAAGAGAGATGATAGGTTGTTTGATTTAGAATAAGGGTTTTTAATATTTAAAATAATTTCTATCAAGTATTTGTCTGTGTTGGTAAAGTGATAACTGTCTCTAAATTAAAGCATTTGTTATTCTTATTTTATTTTTTTTATACTTTGGAAAGGAAAGCTCTAGCATTTTTCTGCAGAACACATCAGACCCCTGTTCAGTGTAAAATTATTTGTTTTTTTATTATGACTATCAATAACTAGTGGAAATGTAATTCAGAGAAATATAACACACATATTATTTTGGTTTTCAATTTCTAAATTTAAAAAAGTGTTCCATTAACCTATTTAAAAAAAGTTTCATAAATAAATTTTAAAAATTACAGGGACATCTTTTAGCAACATTATTTTAGATATTTGTCTAAGTTACGGCAAAACTATGAAGAACCAACAGAAAAGTAAATTTTTTTTGACCAAAAAGAGATTTTAAAAAGCTGGAAGTGATGCAAATTAAGAGAAATGAAATAGTTTTGGTAATTATGAGTAAGTGATATAAACTAAGTATATAACATTTCTAAATTATATTTCTACATATATAAATCAACATAAACACATAAAATGAAAATGTAAACACATAAATGTTTATGGTTCAAGTGAATGAATTATTAAGACATGTAAAATAAACATTTTTTGAAAAAAACTATGACATGTTTATATTTTATAAATTTTCAATTAAAGAAAATTAGTCTATATTTAGGTTTGATTGAAAATGTCCCTAAATCTTAAGTTGAAATTTATTATCATCTTTACATTACCAGAGGGCAAATTACTTTCTCTAAATTACTATTTTACTTGATTTGGTTGTTGAAATATTTTTTCTCATATAACTGTTTTGATAGTTGTTTTTGTCTGCTTATTTCTCCTTAACATCAACAAAAAATCTAAATCTGAACTTTCTCCTTGTGATCTTTTGTGTACATGAAAAAAAAATAAGTTGATAAAGTGTGTCTGCATGTATACTGATTATATTTTTTGAATGTAGGACTTATATGTATGTGTTCATAAATGCATATTTATTGACATGCACATGATATAGTTATCTATGTACCTCTCTATTTGAAATTTAAATAACTTATCTAGTTTTTTAAATAACATTTTTTTCATCATTTAAGTTCTTTGCAATTTACACACTATTAGACAACTTTTCAAGATAAGAACTTTGGAGAAAATCTGACTGCAACATGTGTCACTAAAGCATAAATAAACATTTTGTTCTCCATAAAACCAATAGAATCAACATTATAAACCAAACTTGAAATGTCAGTATTTGTATGAAATTTTGCATTTCATAATCAAGGCCAACATGTATTAAAGGTGTTTTTAAAGGTATATGAATTGTGAAATCATATAATTACATATCATACAGAAATGTCAAAAGTCCCAATGATTTAAAGTTATATCAAAACACTAGCACATGTAAAGTATATAAAGTTTAAACTCATATGGTATTTTGCTGTATTCTCTATAGCAAAAATTATATCAGTGTTTTATGAATAATCAAACTATAAACATTAAAAATTAAAATTCTGACATTGTTCACATGAAGGCCAAGGGAGCAACTTTTAGAATGGACTTTAACACCATATGAAGTATAGATTTGCTCAGTGCTTTAAATATACTCATTGATGATTCTGCATTAAATCATTCTCATGCTGCTAATAAAGACAGGGTGATTTATAAAGAAAAGAGGTTTAGTTGACTTAAAGTTCTGCATGACTGAGGAGACCTCAGGAAACTTACAATTATTGTGGAAGGGAAAACAAACATGTCATTCTTCACATGGCAGCAGGAGAAAGAAGGATAGCAAAGATGGGGAAAAGCCTCTTATAAAATCATCAGATCTTGTGAGAAATTCCTCTCTATCACGAGAACAGCATGAGGATAACCACCCCCATGATTCAATTGCCTCCCACTATGTCCTTCAAATGACACATGGGGATAACGAAAACTACAATTTAAAATGAGATTTTAGTGGAGACACAGTCAAATCATATCATTCTACCACTCGCCCCTTCCAAATCTCATGTTCTCACATTTCACATTTTAAAACATAATCATGCCTTCCCAACAGTTCCCTAAAGTCTTAAGTCATCCCAGTATAAACCTAAAAGTCAAAGTCCAAAGTCTCATGTGAGACAAGGCAAGTCCCTTCTGCCAGTGAGCCTGTAAAATCATAAGCTAGTTAGTTACTTCCTAGATACAAAGGGGATATAGGCATTGGATAAATATACCCTTTCCAATTCAGAGAAATTGGCCAAAACAAAGGGACTACAGGCCTCATTCAAGTCCAAAATCTAATAAGGCAGTCATTAAATCTCAAAGTTCCAACATAATCTCTATTTACGCCACGTCTCACATCCAGGTCAAGCTGATGGAAAAGCTGGGCTCCCACAGCCTTGGGCAGCTCTGCCCCTGTGGCTATGCAGTGAAAGTCTCCACCCACACCCCACCCACAAGCTGTTTTTACAGCTTGAATTGAGTGCCCGTAGCTTTTCTGGGCACATAGTGCAAGCTGTTGGTGTTATGTACCATTCTGAGGTCTGAAGAAGAAAGACCCTTTTCTCACAGCTCAACTAGGCAGTGCCCTATTGAGGACTCTGGGTGGGGCCCCTTACCCCACATTTCCCTTCTATACTGCTCTAGCAAAAATTCTTCATGAGTGCTTCACTCCTGCAGTAGATTTCTGCCTGGATATTCAGGCAATTCCATACATCCTCTGAAATCTGGAAAGAGGTTTCCAAATCTCAATTCTTGACTTCTCTGAACCTGCAGGGTTAAAATCACATGGAAGCTGCCAAGACCTGGGGCTTTCTCCCTCTGAAGCCATGGCCTAAGCTTTACCTTGATCCTTTACAGCTATCACCGAAGCAGCCGAGAGGCAAAGCACCAAATCTCAAGACTACTAAAAAATGGGATCCTGGACTCAGCTCATGAAATCATGTTTTCCTCTTAGACCTCAGGGCCTGTAATGGGAGGGATTTCCATGAATGTCTCTGACATGCCCTGGAGACATTTTCCCACATGTTGTGAGAGGGACTCAGTGGGAGATAATTTGAATCATGGGAGCAGTTTCCCCCATACTGTCCTCCTGGTAGTGAATACATCTCATGAGATCTGACAGTTTTATCAGGGGTTTCCACTTTTGCATCTTCCTCATTTTCTCTTGCTGCCACCATGTAAGAAGTGCTTTTCACATTCTGCAAAGATTCTGAGACCTCCCTAGCCATGTGGAACTGTAAGTCCAATTAAACCTTTTTTCCTTCCCAGTCTTGGGTCTGTTTTTATCAGCAGCATGAGATCAGACTAATACAGTAAATTGATACCAGGAGTAGGGATTTGCTGGAATGATACCTGAAAATGTGGAAGCCACTTTAGAATTGGGTAATAAGCAGAGGCTGGAACAGTTGGAGGGCTCAGAAGAGGGAAAGTTTGGAACTTCCTAGAGACTTATTGAATGGTTTTGACAAAAATGCTGATAATGATATGGGCAATGAAATCCAGACTGAGGTATTATCAGATGGAAATGAGAAACTTTTTGGGAACTAGGGTAAAGGTGACTCTTGTTATACTTTAGCAAAGAGACTGGTGGCATTTTGCAACTGCCCCAGAGATTTGTGAATTTTTTATCTTAAAAGAGCTGATTTAAGGTATCTAGCAGAAGAAATTTCTAAGGAGCAAAGCATTCAAAATGTGACTTGGGTTCTGTTAAAAGCATTCAGTTTTAAAAGGAAAGCAGAGCATAGAAGTTCAGAAAATTTGAAGCCTGACAATCCAATAAAAAAGAAAATATCAGTTTCTGAGAAAAAATTTAAGCTAGCTGCAGATATTTGCATAAGTAACAAGGAGCTGAATGTTAATCCCAAAGAAAATGCAAAATATCTTCAGGATATGTCAGAGATCTTTGTGCCAACCTCTCCTATCATAGACTCAGAGGTCAGGAGGAAAAAAAAATGGTTTTGTGAACAGGGCGCAGGATCCTCTTACTGCCTTCTGGTCCAGTTTGAGACTGGTCTGGGCTCAAGTGCCTTGTCATCAAAATGCTGGGATTACAGAAATGAACCACGATGGCAGGCCATAAACCAGTTATTTTTACAATGTGATACACAGCAGCATACATTCATTGCCTTATTAAGAATTGTTAACATTCCTCTTTTGTAAAAATATGGTCTTCTGGAAAATTTCTAGTCTCAAATATTTCAGAAAATATAAGCTGATACACTATATTAATGACATTATGTCATTACACAATAGAATTCAGTAAGCAGGAAGCAGTAACTACTCTGTATGTCCTAGAACAACACATGAAGACCAAATGGTTGAGAATAAACTCTGTGTAGATTTGTAGATTGACAGACCAGCCACATCAATGAAATGATTATGGACCCAATGACCTGAGTCTTTCCAGAATTTCTGCTTTAAGTGAAAGGACACATTGCTGCACTCCCTTTCACAATCTAAGTCGCATAACTCTCGTTGAGACTTTTGGGATTTAGGGAAAAAAAACACATATCACAGATAGAAATCTTCTTCTGATTAATTTATCATCTGACTTACAGGAGTGCAAGATTTCTAGTGAAATCTAGAGCAAGGATAATGAGGCATGTGTCTTGCCACATCATTCATATCACAAAACAGGTCCAATGGTGCTAAAGAAATATGTAGTGGAAAAGAATGCTGGGTAGAGTCTAAAGTTAATTCCAGTGGAAGAATGCTTAAAATCCAAAAGCAGAAATAAACCTACTGTACCATAGTACTGTTTATTTGAAAAAAAAAAAAAAAAAAGAAAGCAGTTTCTGATATATTATTGAGCCCTAACAAAATCTGGATGCTGAACATGGGACATCAACTTAATTTGTGAATGAAATGCTTTCTAACTAGCTTAATATTATCAGAATCATTGAGGCATAGCTTCACCAAAGTGCAAAAGCAATATGTCATACACTAAAAATTGTACATTTGAGATGAGGCCCAAACATGTACACTTTTTTTACAACTATTTCCTGTACTGCACCAATGGCTTTTTCTTCAATTGCACATAGGGCCTACAGTAGAATAAGGGTAGTCTTCTCTTAAACTAACTGCCAGAGGAAGAAAAAGAGGTCAGTTAACAGAAAGGTTGTGCCATTATGATATTTTAAGTGAAAATTGAAGATGACCTGCTATACTAAAAACCAACTCAGAGGTGGCTCAGAAAGATGTTGCTGAAATAAATTCACCTAGTGGCAGAAATGTGAGCAGAAAACTTGTTAAATCACTTTTTATGAAGGGTGAAATGGTCTGAGGCAAGGATGTTCACAGGCTGTTATTGTGGGAAATGGCATGGCTGGTTAGTTAAGGGTCTGAAGCAGCAAATTCAGAAGACTAAAGGCAATAATGTTTTGGGGGAAAAGTCTATGAATAAAACTATGTGTAGACACAAAGTGATAAATCTTTGTGTTTTTTATTTATGTCCATTACAGTGCATCACTGCAAAAGACATTCTTATGTATATAGACAAGATAACTTTTCCTAGGAATGTCAGTCAGTTCTTCTTGGCTACTTTAGTGTTGCTGCAATAATTCATGTCAAGAAGGAATGCCTGCCTTACCACCATGAGAGTTCTAAAAACACTGCTGCTGACCAAGAGACTTGTTTTGCAAAAGGAGATATAACAATGGATTCATAACAAGGGATCAAGTTTTTAAATCTAGTCATCACCATTCAGAAGCAATAGTCTTATGAAAGCAATAGAATGTACTATTACATACTTAAATATGGCACAAGCTTAGATAAATCTCCCTGATGGGTTGGAGTGATATCCTTGAAGAACCACTTTTTACACTTCTCCAATATCTAATATTCTATTACCATGGAATCAAAAGATAGTATATATGGTGTTTCTAATGGTAACATACAAACCAGTTATTTAGTGAACTAATTGGGGAATTTTTGTTTTAAAATCCTAAATCCTTAAGCTTTACTGAATCATATGTCTGAGATTCTGCTGCTAGTGGTGAGAGCTGGTGAAAATGCTTCCACTAGGGGGACACAGGCAGACATTGTAGTTATTGCGGCCTTATTATCAGTTTGGACTCCTTTTGTGAAATAGCAGGCAGTTAATTTACTTGCTGGAATCTAATTACCACAAGAAGGTAGGTTTGCTGCTACATTATGGTTACAGAAAAATAAAAGTATGGAACTTATAGGACTCATTGGGATATCACTTTATTCTTCCAAGCCCAGCAATAGTGGCAAAGGTCCAATTGTAACAACCATGGCTTATTGAGAGCAAAACAACTAGGAGTTTTGACTTCTTCAGGATGAAGTATGTGATCAACCAACCTAGAACTTCTGAAACACAAGCCAAAGTTGAGGATAATCTATAATTGGTAGCAGAGAAAAGAAAAAAAAAACAGCTTTGGGAAAATTTGCAGCAATAAAGAATGTAGTTTTTCCAACATTTTCAAATTATGTCTTAGGTAGGTAGTGCAGCCAGCCATTACATTAAAATCTCTGTGTTCCTAAACTACTGTAATAATTATAAAAATTTGAGTGTCTTTCTGATCTAAATAAGATTTTTTTTTTTTTTTTGTATTTGTTGTTGTTACTGTTGTTGTTTTGGTCACTGGAACTCAAACTCAACACTAGAAAACTAACTTTATGTGTAAAATAAATAGATCCAGTAAAATTTTATCGAGTGATAGAGAAAACTGATGGGGCTAGAACTCTGGGGAATATAATATTTAAGGTTTGTGTAGAATTTGAAGTCTCTAAAAAGAGTAAAATTGTGGGACCAAAAGGCAGTAAAAAACTAGTGAAGTTGAAGGTGCTAAAACAAAATAAGTTTTCATATAGGAAGAAGTGATCAATAATGTCAATTATTATTTTTTAAAAATCCAGAAAATACAATAGTCTTTAAACAAATTCTAGAATTACTAGATATTAGGTTATTAGAGTAGCTTTCTGTGTTATTAAAACTGAATAATATCTTCTTCCCCAACATCAATTTTCTCTATTTTCTCCTTTGACTATATTTTCATGTTTTCAATTTTAATTTTTACACTGAAGATTTTCAAGTGGTTTATATTCCCAAAATATTTTTCTATCCATTCTTGGAAATGTTTATGCTTCTTTAAAATTTTTGGTTTTGATATTCCAATAATCCATTTAAAAACAATTAGAACAATAGAAAACATATGAGAAAGCATACAAGGAGATGTGTTAATGTCCATATTAAGACTTCAAAATGAAAGAAAAAAAACACTAAAATTAAAAGAAATATATTTGAAGAAATAATTATGTATCCTCTCATGTTCAAGATGACAGTCCTCTGACTTACTATCTTCATATAGTAAAAAAACACAATATTTTAAATTATAAATAGACACTCAGTAGTGGATTTTAGGAACACAATACATCTCAACTAAAGTACCCATATTCTTTACATACAAAATGAATGCACAAAAAATTTTATATGCTAGCAAATATCAACAAAAATTACATCTATTATGTGAAGTATTTAGGGATGAGTTTAACAATATATGTGAGAAGTCAGGCTCTCAAACAAAAATAAAAATTATGTTTGACTTTTCAAGTTCAATGACAGGGAATTACAAAGACTACCTGGCAGCCCTCAAAGAAGAACCTGCCCTTTCCACACCAGATCTGGTGCATAGTAAATGCTCTGCATTCTCCTTCAATCTGGCAATGTCTTTTTTATTGTTTAAACAGCCTGATGCTTTTGAAGAGTACATTCGTCTCTTTGCTCAACTCAAATTTATAGAAAAACCATTTTTAAATCCACTTAAATTACATTTTTGTTTGCTCCTGAATGTCATGCATTTCAAGAATGTTAAAATATACTACATATGCCTACTTTTCAGTGATTGGCTTTGGGTGAGGTCTTCATTTACGTAGGATGAGTCATCACTTCAGCTCCTGATTTGTCCCAGGCCAAGGACCCAGGCCAAGCTTCCACTTTAGTCCCTGATTGGTCCCAGGCCAAGCCTTCACCTCTCCCTCCAATTGGTTTGTTACATACCTCTTTCTGAGTGGTGCTTTTTCCAAGATGGCCTGCAGATCAGTAAGCAAACTTCTCCTCTTCCAGTCCATAAAAACCTTGGACTCAGTCTCATATCTAGCAACCATCTTTTGGGCCCTCTGTTATTGCTGAGAGTTTTTCTGTCATTTAATAAATCTGACTTTACCTTATTCACTTTCCAGTGACTGTGTGCCTTATTCTTCTTGGTCTTGAGACAAAAACTCAGAGCTTATCAACAGGGAGAGTAAAAGAGCTGTAACACTTTCTCCCAATTACTAAACAACAGGAGTGAAAAAGCTGCAACATTGTTGGTGTGTTCACTGGAATTCATCATAAGGGTAAGAGCAGATCTCCCACTCTTTACTTTCATTTCCAAGAAATATCTTCCACAGTTTTTTTTACAAGATCCAACAAAACATTAGGACACTGTAAGCCAGTTAAAAACAGACAGAACTGCTACCAGGCTTACATGACTCAAATGACAGGCTTGATGGAGAGGACTTTGTGAATCCCCTATTGCACTCAGGTGTTGAGAATGTTTGCTTTGTTTCAATCCAGTTTCCTTTTATGGATGATCTACCTGTCATGTGGGGTTGGAAGGAGGTACTGGGGCAACGGAAACTTTATGGCAAGGCTACATTTGGTGTATCTGAAGGCCCCTGGACTAACTCCAGTCCCCGACAGCCCATTAGGGTGTTGGCATCATGATTTCCAGTCTTTCCTATTGCATTTTCTTTCTTTTGTCCTTCATCATGTCTTTTGTTTTTTCTTTATATACAATGTTGTGCATGTTTTTGCAGACCAAAAACATAGTCTTGTAGGGTAGAGTCAGCAAATGCCTTAGCAATCAAATAATTGCTCTTCTTTGTAATTTCCTTAAGACAGTGGTATTTCAATATTTCAGTCTGTTTTCAGTGAAAACTGAATCTTGCTGAAATATTGTAAGGGCCTTTTTGTCTCCAGTAACAGATATTCATAGCATTGTATAAGGGAATATTTCACTGCAAGTAAATACCCTCCTCTCCATTTAGGTTGATTTTTTTTTTTTTTTTTTTGCTCTATAAACAGCTTGGCATTGTCCAAGGAATTTAAATAGTTTCTCTGTGAGACAAATTAATTTTTCCTTATTGGGAGGCAGACTGTTAGGAGAGACTATTCAGCCCAATATCTCTCTTTTCAACCTCTGCCTGTAAAATATTTGGAAACAAAGTTACAACATAACATTTCTATCTTTACCAAGGTACTTGGAGAGATGGTGTTTCTTTCCTTGGGGGCGCCTAGTGGCCCTTTGTCCAAGGCCTCTAGTTCAACAATTTCTCTCCTTCATATGTTTCTCTATTAGGTTCCAGGCTCCATACCCCACCTGTAAACACCAGAATTCCACCTTCAACCCTCAGGAGGAAGCCACCCTTGAGAAACAGCTTTTCATCTCAGTGATGTCCCCATCACAGGAAGAACAGTCATTCAATTTTTATTTTCTTTTGAGGCACTTGTTGTGCATCCAGCTCTATTGGCACTTGAATGAAACTGGGATTTGATGTCTAGAGGTTAATCTGTCTTATTGTCTAAGAATTCATAACTTTACCTGGGCTGTCATTAGCGGAATTAAGAATAAGGTTAAGACACTCCCTCCAATAAAATGTCTTGCCCAGATATGACTGTTGTATAGCCTCTTGCAAGCCCCATGTAGGCAAACTTGGGAGTTTCTGGTTCAAAGGGATTTAGGAAATCAATGAGAAACCACCAGTGGAAATCTAGGGAGGGTATTGATCAGGTGAGCAAGACTACTGCCAATTAACTCCTCTGAATCTATGGGTGAAGGTCATGCTTGCATCCATGAACATCAACTATAATGGTCACTGAGACCCAGAGGACACAGAGAGGGAAAGAGGACAAAGGGATGCTTCTCTCTTTCCCTCTCCATCCTAGGTTACTTCAAAAGGGGAGGAAAACTAAGGGAAGTCTTTTTTTCTGCTCTCTTTCTAGATGGGTAACAAACCATCTTTCACCTGCACTCCTCTCAAGTGCATCCTGAAACACTAAAACTCCTTTGACTCTCAGAAAAGCACCGCATATTCTTTGCACTTGGGCATGACCATCTTACTAACTGTAGGATGAGGAAGCCTGGCCTCCTGAGGGAAGCATTAATTATAATGCCATCTGACAACTAGACCTTTTCTGCAGATGGAAGGAGAAATGGTCTGAGGTCCCCTATGTACAAGATTTTTTTGCCTTCTGAGGAAACTTGGATGTTTGTCAACATTGTAAGATTGATTCTGCACTCTAAGCAGTTATGTTGGGCAAGCCCACAGAGGATAATTCCACAAAATTAGAGAAACAAACCCCTGGGGAACCCTCAACTGCAACTCCTGGATCCCACAGCCCTTCTTGACATCCCCCATCCTGGAGCCCCACTAGCCATATTATCAGTTTTCCAAAGCTACCATCCAAGAAACCCCTGACTTCATTGTTATGCCTGCAGGAAATGCCTGATAGGAATGGTACGACTAGGGTCCAAGTCGTACCATTACAGGTCGTTTTTATTGCAGGACCTTAGAAAAATAAAGCAGGACCTAGGCTTGTTCTCTTATGACCCCAATCAATACATAGAGGCTTTCCAAAACCTAATCCAAAGATTGGAGCTTACATGGAGAGATGTTATATTGCTCCTAAATCAAACACTAACTGCTGCTGAGAGATAGGCAGCCCTGCAGGCAGCAGAGGGATTTGGAGATCTACAATGTATCTCCTAGCACCAGTGGAAAATCAAAGAAGCTGAGAAAGAACCAGAAACCACAATAGAAAAAGAAACAGTGCTCTTTTGAAAACCTTAATTGGAACCCCTGTAATCTCATAGAAATGATAAACTGTTTTTCATAAGTGGAAGATAAACCATTTTTAGATATGCACATTGGAGGGCTTATGGAGGACCATAGCCAAATCTCTTAATTACTTTAAGCTTTCCATGATAAATCAGAAACTAGATGAAAATCCCTCAGTCTTTCTAGAGAGGATAAGAGAAGCTTTAGTAAAACATTTCTCCATCTCCTGATTTGGCAGGGGACAGCTAAATGTAAGACAAGTTTATTACTCAGGCAGGCTTCTGATATCAGAAGGAAGCTACAAAAACAGGTCATGGGACCAGAGAGAATCTACAAGAACCTCCTCAATGTGGTCACTTCAATCTTTTAAAATGGGAACCAGGAGAAGGCCTGGGAAAAGAAGCACAAGAAAAGGACAGAGGCTCTAGTGGCCACACTGAGACCTATAAAATTTAGGATCCCCAAGGATCACCTGCCTCTAATTGGTTCTTTACACTATCATACCTCCTTCCAAGTGGTACTTTCTCCAAGAGGGTCTGCAAACCAGTCAACATACTCCTCCTCTTCCAGTCCATAAAAACCCTGGACTCAGCCTCATGTCTGGCAACCCTCTTTCAAGTCCTGTCTCTTGCTGAGAGCTTTTCTGTTGCTTAATGAACCTTCTTATAAGGACATTAGTCAAATTGGCTGAGGGTCTATTCAAAAAGTCTCTTTATAATTTTATTATTACTTAAAAGCTATATCTCCATTATATGGTAACAATATTCTGTAGTCTTGGAAGGTAGGGCTTCAACATATAAATATTAAGGGGACATAATTCATCCTGCAATATTTTTCTAGGAGTTTCTTTGGAAACCATTATTTCTCTGAAGCTCATATCAGTGATCTGAACTAAATATCATGCTGACTAGTTAAACTTATATTACTTTCATCTTTATACATAGAAAACTCCATAGTTAAGTATTAGTGCTTATTAGCAGCTTCTTCTTGGGATGCTAAAATATAATTTAAATTCACAGATGTCTTTAAAAAGGAATTTTATTTACAATCTGAAAATTAGATTTCAATTTCTATTTTAAATTGTCAATATGACATAAAATATTGATGTGAATATGATATATAAAAAATATAAAGTAAAATATTACTTTATATTTCCATTGATAAGATGCCTCTAACTAAATGTAATATATAATACATGCTCTGATCTTACTAATTCATAGAAATGATTTTAGTTAATAATTTATCTCTTCTAGAAATATATCTCTTCTTGAAATACATATATGTATTACCATACTTTAAGTTCTGGGGTACATGTGCAGAATGTGCAGGTTTATTACAGAGGTATACACGTGCTAGGATGGTTTGCTGCACCCATCAAACCAATATCTACATTAGGTATTTCTCGTAATGCTATCTCTCCCCTAGCCCACCAATCTCCAACAGACCCCAGCATATGATGTTCCCCTCCCTGTGTCCTTGTGTTCTCATTGTTCAACTTCCACATATGAGTGAGAACATGCAGTGTTTGGATTTCTGTTCTTGTGTCAGTTGGCTGAGAATGATGGTTTCCAGCTTCATCCATTTCCCTGGAAAGGACATAAACTCATCCAATGTTATGGCTGCATAGTATTTCATGGTGTACATTTGCAACATTTTTTTGTTCTGTCTGTCATTGATGGGCATTTGGTTTGGTTCCAAGTCTTTGCTATTGTGAACAGGTGCCACAATAAACATATGTGTGCATGTGTCTTTATAGTAGAATGAATTATAATCCTTTGGGTATATACCCAGCAATGGGATTGCTGGGTCAAATGGTATTTCTATTTCTAGATCCTTGAGGAATCTCCACACTGTCTTCTACAATGGTTGAACTAAATACACTCCTACCAACAGTGTAAAAGCATTCCTACTTCTCCAAATTCTCTCAAGCATCTGTTGTTTCCTGACTTTTTAATGATCACCATTCTAATTGGTGTGAGATTATTCTCATTGGGGTTTTGATTTGAATTTCTCTAATGATCAGTCACGATGAGCTTTTCTTTTAATATGTTTGCTGGCCACAGAAATGTCTTCTTTTGAGAAATATCTGTTCATATCCTTCACCCACTTTTTGATGGGGTTGTTTTTCTTTTGTAAATTTGTTAAAGTTCCTTGTAGATCCTAGATATTAGCCCTTTGTCAGATGGATAGATTGCAAAAATTTTCTACCATTCTGTAGGTTGTCTCTTCACTCTGATGATAGTTTTTTGCTGTGCAGAAACTCTTGAGTTTAATTAGGTCCCTTTTGTCAATTTTGGCTTTTGTTGACCTTGCTTTTGGTGTCTAAGCATACATTTTGCATATTAATGATTTAGTCATACTATATGTATTATTTTCCCAAATACTAGCTAAGCTTGTAAAATAAATTATAAACATAAAATTTCTATGTAGGTATGCAGGATTATACTCATAGTACTTATTAAGTAAGAAACTTTGCATATACATAAATGGAAAGAGCATTATTACCAAAACCCCAAATCTCTTCTCTGTATGACATCTTCAATTAACTATCCACTGAAGTACTAAACTAAGCCATTAATAGACTGCCTCCAACAATTTTAAGCCTATAATTTATAGAAAATAGATTAATGTAAATCCCTCCTCCTATTATGAGCTTCTGTTGATCTTTACATAAGAAAACAAAGTAAATGAGAGTCATAATTTTAGTCATCATGAAGGAATTTTATAAACAAAATGAAGTTCATCTACTTCTCAGGCCTAAATGTATAATTAGATCTAGAGAACTATAATTTATTTTCTTAACTACATTTTTAAGTTTCAGTTTAGTTGCTCAATTGCTTTTTAAACTAAACTATTTTAGAATCTTAATTAAGACTATACTGTGGTGTTTTTAACTGAAATATAATTCAAGCACAGTAAAACTCACTCTTTTATAGCATACAATTCAGCTTGTTTTAGCATATTCACAAAGCTGTACAACATGGCTACAGCAACACTAATTGTAGATTTTCATATACCCCCTAAAAAGTATATGCTCATTAGTAGACACTCCCTCTTTCGCTTTGTGTTTCTCCCTAGAAACCACTAATATACTGTCTTTCTTTATCAAAATGTCGTTTTTTATTTTACATATAAATGGAGTTACACAATACTCGGCCTATGCATTTGGCTTCTTTCAGGCAGCATAATTTTTTTAAGATTAAGTCATAATGCAACATGTATTACCACTCCATCTTTGTCAAGTCTGAATATTATTTCAGTTTGTGCTTGTATTGCATTTTGCTTACCTCTTCATCAGATGATGAACATTTGGGTTGTTTACATTTTCTATTATATGATACTACCATAAAGTCATGCATATATTTTTCTGTGAATATGTTTTAATTTTTCTGGTATATACACTTAGTAGCGAAATTGTTTGGTCATGTGCTAATTCTGTTTATTATTGAGAAACTGTCTATTTTTTTCAGCTGTACCTGAAAAAGGTGATTGTACCATTTTACATTCCCATCAACTGATTATGAGCATTCCAATTTCTACACATCCTCACCAATACTTGTTATTCTGTCTTTTAATCACAGGCATTCTAGTGCAAATGAAGTATATCTTATTGTAGTTTTGATTGGCATTTCAAGGATATTAATGATGCTCAGAATCTTTCTATGTGCTTACAGGCCATTTGCATATTTTCTTTGGAGAAGTCTATTAAATTCTTCTTCCACTTTTTAAAAATTAGATTGTCCTTTAATTATTTATAGGATATTAGGTTGGTAGGAAAAATTCTAGGAAACATGCAAACCTTCTTGGATGGCTGGAAGGTTTTGCAAAAGCTTCTGTAAAGGATTATGGCTGAAGGCAGCCTCATCTGCTTACCTTGAGCTAATAACAAAGAACAGATTAAAAGGGAATGTAGAGGAGAGTATCTAAATGGTTTGTTTACCTATTTCCCCAAAAACTAACCTTTGATCATCCGTGCCCATGACTGCTCTCTACCCTGGGGTTCGGCAATGTTAATTACCCACAAACAGTGTTTCCTTGGACCTTTGTCATTAAATCTGTTCTAAAATAAATGCAAGAGTCTTCAGCATATTACGGTGGCATGGCCGGAATCCTTCTTCAGGGTCTGTAAGCCGTGGGGTCCCCTTGCTGCACTCTCACAGGAAAAACATTTTCCTGTGAATCTCTGTGTATTTCTGTCATCTGTCATATGGACAGTCTTCAGGTCAGATTCGGCAGTTGGAAAAACTGAATCTGACCTGCGCAAAAAACACTGCATGTAAAACACTGCAATGGATCGAGATTGAACCCTTGTAAAAGAAAGTGAAGTGACTGTGCAGTGAGTAGGTCAGTATGTCATTGGTGCTCATTTGGAATTTTCAAATTTGAGGAAATTGTTCAGGCTAGGGTTTCATTATGAGACAGCAGTTATCAGCACAACAGAAACAGTACATAAAAGTATTAAAACAGCTGCTTAAAGCTAGTGGAGCCTCAGTTTTGCAGGCTCAATTAATTCAAACTGTTGTATCACATAGTCCATGGTTTGATGACAACAAAACTTGATGTGTGTGATGGATTACATATTGTTTACTGAGAAATGATGGCAAGAAATACCAAGCTGTCCCCAGGCGGAAAACTGCTTAGGACGTTACTGAATAGTAAACAGTATGTACTGGTCATGCACTAGTTAAACGGTTCTTAAAACACAGGATGCATGATCCTACTCCATTTCTCCCTCATAAAGAATGCTTATTATTTTATCTTTATTTAGTAGTGAATAGGTACTAGCTATCTGCCTAATTTATCTTTATTCTATGAAAACATATAGTCACCTCATCATTAAAAATAATCACTTATTCACAAAGAATAAATACGTGGGTTAGAGTCTGCCCTGGGCTTTCAGCTGAGAATGCTGTTAGACCCCTGATGTCCCACTCTGAGTTCCACTTTTGCTCTCTATCTTTGTGTCTGTTTCTTCATTCAGTGCCACCTGGATTGGGTCTCCATGGCCGAGCTGGTCTCGGCAATGGTTTCCAAAAGAAGGTACACTAGATGTAGAGATCTAGGAACAAATGGGACGAAATCTTAAACAGCATCATGCACAAGGGCAGTGGGTCCCAGTAACATCTTTAATGTTATGAGCCTTAGTCAGTACTGTTTTGGCTCCACTCTACACAGACGAGACCAAAAAGGGAAGGGAAGATAAACTGTCACCTACCTTACCACCTCCTTCCCCTACCTCAGCCCCACAATTATTGAGTAAAAGTGCCACAGAGGAGATAGAAATTCTCCCTGAGCCCCCTCCCCCAATAAATTGGACCAAAAGACATGAGATACACTATAGCTATGGAGCCCTGTGTTAGGCAACTGGAATTAGAAGAGAAGCTCTTGGTCTGCCTGGTGATGCAAAATCAATAAGGCAATCAGGTGTATTCTTCCAGAAAGATAAGAAAAAGCATTAGAGAAAACAGAGCGACTAGCCCATTTACAAAAGGATTAGTTGAACCCATAGTAGACAACTTCCATATGAGCCCATAGGACTGGTCAGTGCTATCTAAAACAACTTTAGACACCAGTAAGTACCTTCTCTAGAGGGCAGGATTTGATAAATTGTGTAAAAAGCAAACCCTTTTCTAATAATGGCTACTGTTATTTTCCCCTAACCCTATCGTGGCTCTATCAAAATTTTATATGGATAGAATAGTAGCCTTTAAAGGGAGAGAAATTTCAGAGAGCTGATGAATTAGTTGGGGAGCAATTAAAAGCTGGTCATATAGAGCCATTAAGGAGCCCTAGGAATTTGCTCATTTTCATCATTCCCGAATGGTCTGGCAAATGGACATTTTGTATGACTTATGGGCTATTAATGCTAATTTGCAGTCTATGGGGCCTCTTCAGCAGGGGCTCCCCTCCCCCATGGTGATTCGTCAAGATTGGCCTATAATCATTTTTGACTTAAAAGACTGCTTTTACACTATTCCCCTTGCAGAATAGGACAGAGAAAAATTTGCATTTGCAATACCAGCTATCAATAATGAAAGGCCAGCTCGCCAATTTCATTGGAAAGTACTTCCTCAAGGAATGCAAAACAATCTTACCATGTGTCAGTATCATGTAAATCAGGCTTTGCTCACCAGTAGAAAAAAAAATTTCTAATTGCAAGATTATTTATTTTTTGAATATTTTTCTGGCAGCCCCAACGGAGCCAGTACTTTTAAGTTCATATGCTTCTGTCATAAAAAACACACATTTAAGAGGTTTAATTATAGCACCTAAAAAAGTACAGATGTCCTCTCCTAGGAAATATTTTGGATATATACTAACTTCCCAGTCAGTAAGACCCCAAAAGGTTAAATTAAATAGTAGCAACTTACACATCTTAAATGATTATCAAAAATTACTGGGCAATATTAAATGGCTTTGCCCCACCATAGACATAACTACTCATAAGTTGCAAAACCTGTTTTCTATCTTAAAAGGCAATTCTGCCCTGGATTTTCCTAGGTATTTAACCCCTGCAGCAAAATAGGAAATTGAAGAAATAGAGCACACTATTTCTCAGCGGCAACTAGATCACATAGACCCAGTATATTCAGTTCAATTGTTTATTTTTCCTACTAACTATACCCCAACAAAATTAAAATGACAAATGACCCCAGGACTGTACTTCCTAGAATGGGTTTTTTGCTTACCTACAGGGACAAATACAATATCTTCCTATAGCCAGCTAGTAAAATCTTCTATATGGGCGGATGATGATGTCATCAGTTGCTAGGTCACAGCCCTGAAGTCATAAGAATACTTTCGAATAAAAATCAATTTGAAGCTGTTTTGCCCCTCTCTCTAGAGCTTCAGATAGCACTCTCTGATTATGCAGGGCATATAGAGCATGCCCTTCCTACTAACAAACTACTTCAGTTCTTATCTTTTACTCCTACAGTTTTGCCTACAAAAGTTCACTCCACTATAAAAATATGCTCAATAAACAGAAACGGGGGAGTATAAGTAAGTACCCTGCAACACTACTAGGACAAACTTTATTTACCCTTAATTTAAGAAATTTAATTGACAAATTTCAATCAGCTATACAAAAGCACTTTGTTAAAAACCTCTCAAAACATAAAACCCTCAGTTTTATGGAAGGATGTAAATAGTAATGTATGGTGTAGTGCAAATGGTTTGCTAATATGGGGAAGAGGATATGCTTGTGTTCACACACCCTCAGGCCCTCTTTGGATTCCAAAACAATGCATCAAACATGCCATCACATGGCTATGACCCAACCATTTGCCAGAGATGAAGAAAATGATCTGCAGGACTCACAGCCCAGGACAATGGGGCTTCCATGGAAGACAACAGCCTAGGGCATTATCTTGAGGATGCTGAAGGAGGCGATTCAGGAAGCTGAGCAAATCCTGCTCCAAACACAAACATCATTCACTCCAGATCATTTGTTCCTTTTTAATTCTCTCACACTGACTGCAACCTGTACCTGCTACACTCTATTGAGCTCATCTTCTAAATCTGCCTGTTACTTGGGCAGACACTCCCTTCTCAGCCTCTAATGACGCTACTGCCTGGCTAGGAAGAACTGACATAGCCCCACTGGGATCCTTCATTAATGGCACACAGTGGATTGAAGTGCCAAGTAACATTACAGGTCACTTCATGATTGAAAAAAAATGTTACTGATTATACTTATGCTTGTCTTATGCTATTTACTAATTCTAGAATGCAAAGCCTGAACACGACTTATAAATGTCATGCCTGACAAACCTTTTGCTACCCACATCTGTACTCTTCAATCAACAAAACCTGATGAAAAAAAAACAAAAACAGAAATAGGAGATTGGTCAGGGTAGTGGGAAAAATTATAGGAAAGATGCAAACATTCTTGGGAGGCTGGAAGATTTTGCAAAAGCTTTGGTAAAGGGTTATGACTGAAGGCAGCCTAATCCTCTTACCTTGAGCTAATATCAAAGAGCCAATAACAAAGAAATGTAGAGAAGTTATATACATAATCTGTTTACCTATTTCCCTGGAAACCAACCTTTGATCATCCATGTGCATAACTGCTGTCTACTGGGAGGTTTGCCAGTGTTGATTACCCACAAATGGTGTTTGCAGGAGATCTTTGTCATTAAATCTGTTCTAAAATAAATGCGAGTGCCTCCCGTATGTTGAGGCTGCAGGGCCAGACTTCTTCGGGGTCTGTAAGCCATGGGGTCCCCTAGCTATGCTCTAACAGGAAAAACACCTGTGTCTATATGCTTCTGTCATCTGTCACTCGGCCAGAGTATATGGGTAGGCAATTATTGAGTTTTGAGTTCCTTATATAGTGATAAAACTTCATGAGATATATGATATTTTCATCAAATTTGGGACATTGTCAGCCATTATTTTTAAATGTGTTCTCCTCTCTTTCTGGAATACTTATTATGGGTTGCTAATGTACTTTATGGTGTTCCATAGGTCTCTGAGCCTGTGCTAAATTTTTGTCTTTTTTTTTTCTATTATTCAGAGGAGATCATTTTAGTTAACCTATCTACCAGTCGATTAATTATCTTTTACCTGGTCAAATATTAATATGTTATAGATCACCTTTATAAAATTTTTTATTTCAGTAATTATATTCTTTAACTCCAGAATTTTGAGTTGATTACCTCTATCTCTATTGATATTTTTTATTTGTTGGAACACCATTTTCATCCTTTAATTCTCTGGGCATGTTTTCTTTAATCATTTTACCATATTATAATAAGCTAATTTAAAATCTGCCTTCAGTAAATATGATATCTGTATTTCTTCACAGACAGTTTCAATGAATCACTTTCTAAGACCACATACAGGGTCATAGTTTCTTGTTTCTTTGCATATTTCTTAACTTTTTGATCAAAAACTGTGCATTGTATATAATATAAAGTAATAACTTTAAAACTTGTACTCTTCTCCCTCCCCCAAATTGGTTATTGTTTTTGTTGTTTATTTTTTAATAAAATTCAGTAATGTCAGTGGACACAGAGGCCTCTAATTGGTTAGCTTAGTGGTCAGCTAATATTTCCACTGACATTTTCTTAAATACATATTACCAATAAATTACCAAAAAATTTCTCAAGCTTTGCTGAGGACCTCTTGGTGAGTATTAGGGTAAGCATTCACCATTTCATCAGATATTTTATAACTCTAACTTAGCCTTTAATTTTTGATTAATCAGAGCCTCTAGGTGATTTAGAGATAGAAGCTTGGATCCTTCTTAGGTCTTTCTTTATCATGTGCCCAACCCCAGTATGCACATGGTCCTATGAGTACTAGCAGGAATATTTCAGAGCATTCCCAAGCTCCTGCAGTCATCTAATTATCTGCCTTTTCCTTTCAAGCTTTTATTTTGCCTATTATGTGCTCTGTTATCTACTGCCCGAGGCAGCCACAAAGTGAAGCATCGCCTTCGATTTTTACAGGCAATGGTTCCATGGAAATATGTTCTTATACTGGGTAAGCTCTGAATAAGGTCACATAAATTAATCATAGTAGGTTCTTCCAGGAAACAACTTGAAAGTGCAAATAATGATAATTAACTAGGAATGAGGCGTTGAAACATGTTCAACCCCATCTGTCTCCTCTGGTGGCTAACAGGTTGGTCATTTTTACCTTGAATGTGGGACTGTTCATCTTCAAAGCTACTATGGAACTTCAGAAAGATAACAATAGGATAGGTTAAATTACTGATTATACTGGGCAACAAATCCGGAAAAGAATGTTACTGATTATACTGGGCAACATGAGTAAAATTCCACCTCAAGAAAACAAACAAAAAGAAATCTTGCTGTTTTGAGATGGAGTTTCACTCTTGTTGCCCAGACCAGAGTGCAATGATGTAATGGCTCACAGCAACCTCTGCCTCCTGGGCTCAAGTGACTTTCTTACCTTAGCCTACTAAGTAGCTGGGATTATAGGCACCTGCCATCATGCCTGGCTAATTTTTGTATTTTTAGTAGAGACAGGGTTTCACCATGTTGGCCAGGGTGGTCTGGAACTCTTGACCTCAGATGATCTGGCTGCCTTGGCCTCCCAGAGTGCTGGAATTACAGGCATAAGCCACTGTGCCCAGCCAAATCTTGCTGTTTTTTACTGAGACTCAGTGATTGTTCTTGAATAAATGCTCCCTGCCTTGCTGCAAGTTGTTGGTAAATTTCAGATTTCTGAAAAAAGCTGATTCTGACAATTCTGCCCAGTATTATCATTGATTTATGGGGGAGAGAATTTTTAGTGGTCCTTCCTCTGTCACTGTGCTGATATCACTTCACAGTGATGCTTCAAAGTGTCTATACATAACTTTCACATGTCAGGTTTTTGTTAGATACAAAGTATGTTCCATTATTACAACTACATGATAAAAATATATGAATCGTAGCAGGACATTTTATAAAACAGAATTGTAGTATTTATCTAGGTTGTTGATTTTCTGGTCCTAAATAATTTTATTGAAAAATAAGGACAACTATGCAAGTGTTAAAAACATGCCTACTTAACCAACATAGAATCCAATAATAGCAGGAAAGTTAAATTTTACATATATATATATATATATATATATACACACACACACAAAATTTATATACATATATAAATGTAAAATATAATATATATATATTATATATGTTTAATATGTATATTAATTAGTGGTAAATCGTTCATACTTAAATATTAAGTATATTTAATATATATATTAATTAGTGGTAAATAGTTCATACTTAAATATTACATACATATAGGCAAAAAAAAGATCGATTTTGAAATATCATATTTAAAGATCAGACAGGGACAATGACGAAAGGTTTTGAATTTGTTCAAGAAATAATTTATTGTAAAGACTCAAAATGTCTGAAGTTTCTAAATTGTATATGTTTGTTCTTGTTTGCTGAAGAGGAGGAAGCATCAGCATTTTCAACATGTTCACCTTTTTTACACCTAAACTAATAACAATAAGCTGGTAGGAAGCCATTAATTATTTTTTACGTATGTCCTCTGTGTTACTGAGTTGTTAATCTGCATTTTGGGGATATGCACAGTTTAACATGACAATTGCTTAGAACTCTCACTTTTGCTAATGTTCTAGCTATGCTTCTCATTGATGTTATAGTGAGACTCTTTAATTGTCTTTATGAAGCAGTAATTATCAATTTGTATATTTAAAAGCAAAAATTTGCAGATTTAGCATTGTTTTATTATTACTTTTTTGAAAATTATTTCTCCAGGCCACCTCAGGAAAATCATGAAAAAGCTTTTTATTAGGCTAATAACACAATGTTTATGCTCTCTTTTCCCAAATTACGTAACAGTGGACTACCAGCTGCTTTAGACAGCCTTATAGACTAGACAGTTATGTATACAATAAAATACTAACAGGATAATTTATCTTTAATTCTAGGCATCTCTAAATAATTTTTCATGAACAAACATGACAATGATAGCTATAACAGTGTTCTGTTTTTCTTTTTCTTCTCTAACCCCTGTGCCCAAACTTCTCTGCTGAGAATCTATTTTAGGATAACTGTTCTTTGTTTCTGTTGCTCACATTCATCACAAGAGCTCTAATGTCTATGCTGAAGCAACATTACGTGTGTTCCCCAGTTATTGTCCATAGCTTTAATAAAATAGCTTCTTAACAAAAATTTGAAAACCTTACCTCTTTGAACTCTGTGGTAAGCAGAAAAATGTTCATGCAAAGATGCCATTTTTTTTTAATTTGCTTTTGGATATGTTAAAATTACATGCCCAAGGGGAATTAAGGTTGCAGATGGAATTAATTGCTAATTTGCCAATCTTAAAACAGGAAGATTATTCTGCATTTGGAGAATGAGAGCAATCTAATCACATGTGCTCTTAAGAACACAGCGAGACAGTGGAGTGAGAGAGAGATGATATGAGGAGAACTGATTCGTCTTTTATGGCTTTGAAGATGAAGGAAGGGGACCTTGAGGCTAGGAATATGGGCAACTTCCAAAAGCTGATAATACCTCTCAGCTGACAATGAGAATTGAAAGACTATAACCACAAGGAACTAAAGTCTGACACTAACTTTAGTGAGCAGGAAACAGATGTTTACCTAGAGCTTCCAGAAAGGAATGCAGCAGTGCTCACACCTGACATTTGCCCAGTGAGATCTGTATCAGACTTGTGGTATAAAAAACTGCAAAATAATAAGTTTTTTTTTATTTTTAAGCTACTAAATTTGTATTGATTTCTTCTCGTAGCAATGCATATTTTACATAAAATTAGAAAGTACTGGTCTGAGCTAGAAGTTAAAATGAATCTCATTTGATATTGTTCACTTACTCTTTCTATTAATGCAAAAATACCTTTACTTAATCTGGGTCAACAAATTTGTTAAATACATTAATAAGCACTTCCCAATATCAGGAGTAGTGAGAACTTAGAATTCCACTGTATACTTTCTTATTGTGATCCTCGAATATCTGAGACAGGTCTCAGTTAATTTAGAAAGTTTATTTTGCCAAGGTTGTGGATGCAAGCCCATGACTCAGCCTCTGGAGGTCCTGATAACACGTGACCAAGGTGGTCAGAGCACAGTTCAGTTTTATAAATTTTAGGGAGACATGAGACATCAATCAACACACTTAAGATAAACATTGGTTCAGTCTGGAAACGCAGGACAATTCGAAGCAGGGAGAGGGCTTACTGTTCCTAGGTGGATAAGAGACAAATGGTTGCATTCTTTCAAATTTCTAATTACCCTTTCCAAAGGAGGCATTCAGATAGTGAGCCGAGGGGTGACTTTGAGTAGCCTGAGAGGCAAGTTTGCCCTGAGCAGTTCTCAGCTTGATTTCTTCCCTTTAGCTTAGTGATTTTGAGACCCCCAAGATTTATTTTCTAGTCACAGTTTATAATAGTATTCTGCCATGAAAAGTAGAGCATCAGCTTTGTTTTATCCTTCTCTAATTATGTTTTTGGATTTCTCAAAAAAGTCTAAGTGTTATTTGTGGGTAACTACATTGGAATATCTCACAGCTCATGATGCTAAATGGCTTCAAAAGTAATATTTACTGATGGCCATAATTTAGTTTTAGCCAGTATACAAGTTGAATAAATTAGCATATCTTATCACCAGGCACTTATGAAAGATAAAAGAGGTTTACTTTGAGTATTAGTTTTTATATTATTTCAAGAAGAGAAAATAAAATAACTAGTTTAGCAGAGAAAATCATTTTGTTTCCCAATAACTAAAGGTATTTTTAATAAATATGTTCATTAATAATATGTAAAATACTTATCTTACCCAATTGTATTTAATAACCACTAAGTTGTATTATTGTAAATTATCCATGAATCATGGAAAGCATTATCATTAGTTTCTAATGGTACTTCAGTTTTTAAAGAATTCATGACAATGTTCATAAAATTGTGACATTTCTAATAATATTGCCAATTTCTCATATTTTATCATTTATAGAATCTTTATTCAAATTACTAGGGCCATGTGTTAGATAGCGTAACAATGTGAATTTACGTAATATGAAAAACATAAGAAATTTTGCCTGGTTTCCCCTTACTACTTATAGTAAAATGTGAAATGAGTGAGATAAATTGTAACAATTGTTAAGCAAAAAGTTACCAGAATTTGAAAATATGGAAGGCTCTCTGTCTATCCTTAGTGAAAAAAAAACAAGAAAACGGGCTGGAGAGATAGCAAGAATTGGCTGGAAAATAATTTGATAAAGATATCACTGGTGCTATTTGTGGGTTTAGTCCATCATCTCAACAGATGCTGGAATTCAGATGCCCAAGAATCAAGGGATGAAAATGGAAGTGGCATCACTCACCATTCATTACCTTTAATGACCTCTAGCAAATATTTGCTTCCTGTTCTCATGGCATCATATTCTGATGGCCTGGAAATCTTAGTCCCAAAGGGAGAACTGCTTCCCCCAGGAGACAATAATTCAATTTAACTGAAAGTTAAGACTGCCTTTTGGCCAATTGTAGCTTTGTAAATTTCTGAATAAACAAAGGCGGCAGTTATTATGCTGGCAGAAGTGATTGATTATGATTTGATTACCAAAGAGAAATTGGGCTGCTAAGTATGATTTAAGGAGATATGTATGGTTCCACATTAGCAATTTTTTAGAATTTCAATGATTAATTTTACATATAAACCTGTCTGGACGGCAATGTCCAAATATTTGGTCAAAGGTTTTGCTTATTTCTGTGAGGACTTATTTAATGAGATTATCATTTATATCAGCAGACTTTGAGTAAAACAGATTTCATAATATGGATAGGCTTAATCCAATCTGTGATTGGACTTAATCTTCTGTGAGGACTTATTTAATGAGATTATCATTTATATCAGTGGACTCTGAGTAAAACAGATTACATAATATGGATAGACTTAATCCAATAAATTCAAGGCTTGAACAGAACAAAAAGCTGGCCTCTCTCAATAGGAAGGAAATTTTTGCTCATACTGCCTTCAGATTTCATCTATAATATCCATATTTTCCCGCAGTTATAGGAGACTGTCTTCAGACTTTATCTGCAACATCAGCATTTCCTGGTTCTAGAGCAGGCTGCTTTTGAACCTAAATGTAACTATTTGTTGAGTCTCCAGCTTGTGGCACAACATCATTAAATTTTGGACTTCCCAAGCCTTCACAATCTCTTTAGAACTGAATTTAATTATATAAGCATAACTAAGTATATCAAATGCTTGTATACTGAAATATGGGAAAATTTATAATTTAAGTTTTAAAAAGCATTTCCACCAATCTGTATTTTGTAATATGCAAAAAAATTCTTTTTTCTTTTTTCCTCTGGCTCGTGTTCTCTGATGAAGTTGCATGTGCAAAAGAATTTACAAATGATTTGCCTTCTATAAAAAACTATAGATTGTTAGCCAGTGATTTTTAAGAATAAATTTGTCAATCAAATTTCACTAAGTGAATGAATCACATAAGCAAACATTTCTAACAGTGCAAAATTACTTCAGGTAAAGCAAAAAGTTATGTATATAGATTAATTAATGCAGTCAAATGGTTATTAAATTGTTGCAGTTTAAAATGCAATCATTATAATTGCTGCATTTTAAATATTTATCTTCTTTGACGTTGATCAAAATAATTTGTTGATTTAATTAACAATAGAAGGCAAATTTTAGTTATTTATGATTCTACAAGTTATATGCTAATGTATATATTGGGATAATTATACATACATTTTATATACACTTTATAAACAAATATCAAATTTTAGCTTGAGATTTGTTTATTATAGTTTGAGTTTCACTTGAAACAGTAATAGCAATTATGTGTATTTCCTGATTTTATTCTCAAAGTTTATAAATATCAGTAATACCTGTATTTAAGAGAAACCAGTGGCTCTTTTATCCCAGTTTAAATTTCAGCAATCGACTAATTTGAATTCAGACTAGGAATTGTGGTAGTCTATTAAAGCTACAGGAATTAAAAAAAATATGTTTTGCTGTTGTTTTAATTTGTATAGATTACAAATATACTAGAAATAAATGAATACATTCACAAATTCATAGGCTTTCTATGTGATGTTTTAAGTTAGTGCTCCAAAAACTGCAATATATGTGTCTCTCTTATATTCTATAAAATTTTATTAGATATGAAACAAGTCACACTATTGTTGAACTATAAATACATACATATATATGTGTACGTGTATTGAGCTCATGATTCACAAAAGTATTTATATTTCTAAAATCCTTTTATTTACTGTTTAGCTTTCCAGAATTTTAAATTTAAATAAATTATAGAGAGAACTTGAATGAGGTCACACAACTACATCAAATAATTTTAATTCTATGGTGTCAATTCCCCTCAAAAAAGCAAGAGAGAGAACTATTTTTCTTGGTAGAATTTATGACAATGAAAAGACATCCAAGACATTTAAAACATTTCAATATCTCTCACTTCCCCAATTTTTAATCCACATGCTTAATACATGTGCATGTGCATGCGCGCGCGCGCGCACACACACACACACACTTCATTGCATATAGACTAAATGATGGCAAAAATTCTAGGTTCAATGACTTGACACTTTGGGCTTATAATTGTTACAAATGAAAACAGTAAATTATGTTATAATACATTAAAAAATATTAAAGAGATTTTTCAAAGAGGGCCTGGGGTTAAAGGAATTACCGATAGCATAGAATTAAATCATACAATAATCTTTGAAACTCTATCACATATTTTAGAATCAGGAGAAGATGAATCATTCTATTTGTTACTATATTTAATATCAATATAGTGTTTATTAAATTTGGTCAGTATTTTATAATCAATTATTTTTGCTTCAGTATAAACATTTGTTTGACCTATTCTTAGTTTATTAAATATAGTCAAAGTGCTTACTTTTAACATTAAGGTTTTCTAATTTAGTAGCATATTTAGAATTATTTCAAGCAGGGGTAACTGATGTTGATGCTTTAGGGGACATTCATGTCTCAGATTAATTTGTAGCTTTTACTAAGTCTTTACTAAGTCTTTTCAACTAATTCCATTGTTTTCAGCATAGTGCACAACTTTCTCTCTCATGTGTACTCATATCTCTTCTAAAAATGTAAAAATTATAAATTAAGCTATTTTAAAGCAAATTAACTCTAGTCACATGTGTATAATTTTTATGATTCCCTGAAATAAAATTTTATTTTTATTATTGTTTTGTACAGTGTAGTAGAAAGATTCCTTTAGAGCAAAATGGACATGAGCTAAAATCTCAACTCTGCCACTTATAACCATGAGAATCTAATGCAAAATCAGTAATCTTGTGGTCTTCAGTTTGCTAATGTTTAAAAAAAGTTGATGTTTCATGAGATAAAGAATATAAAGTACTCATCTAAATACCCGATTATGGTTAAATCTAATAAATGTGATAATTTTTGAATATTATATTGTCAGTATTCACAAGTGACAATTGTATTTCTCTTCTACATTCCTAATTTTTTTCTTTCATTAATAAGATATTCATAAGACAGAAAAATGAAAATTTTGTACAATATGATATCAGATCTAGGATTAAGACAAATTATGAAATATGAAAGAAATTTATGGAGAAATTATAGATATTTCATGCAATTAATAGAGAAGAACCTCATATTCCTGAATCTCTTCAGTCATGCAGCCATTCATTAAACATTTATTCAGCTTTTGCCTATTGAATGTTTATGGTGTTCAACATAATGTGCTTGAGTTTGAAGGTATTGTCATAAACAAAAAATACTTGTTCCTGGCCTCATGACATACTGTTTACTGAAAAAGAAGGTAATTAAATCAGATCTTAAAAATCATTTATCATAAGCTAGGTCACCCTCTATGAAAGCAAAGTATAGGGAAAGAGAAATCTAGATCTGCAATATCTGATGTTCCTGGGTAATCATCAAAGTATATGTGATTAAACAAAGTTTCTGGAAGAGATTAATTTTTAGGATTTAGAAACAAGTACTTAAACTTTCTGAAACTATGAGATATTCTTCATGTTTCACAACATGTTTTTACATGTTTTAATAATCATAAATGGCCAATATAATAGACAGTAAATTATATTTTGGTAATAGCTAAGCTAAAAGTTTCAGAAATCGGCCAGGCATGGTGGCTCATGCTGAAATCCTAGCAGTTTAGGAGGCCGAGGTGGGCGGGTCACCTGAGGTAGGAATTTCCAGACCTGCCTGGCCAATATGGTGATACCCTGTCTCTATGAAATATTTAAAAAATTTTTAAATTAGCAAAGTGTAATTCCAGTTACTCAGGAGGCTGAGGCAGGAGAATCACTTGAACCTGGGAGAAGGAGGTTGCAGTGAGCTGAGAACTTGCCACAGCTCTCCAGCCTGTACACCAGAGTGAGACTCTGTCTTGAAAAAAAAAGTTTCAGAAATTTTCTCCAAATATATAAATACATATTTATATTAAATTTGTATTTAATAATATATTTAACATTTAACAATTAATATAGTGCATATGTAAAATAAATATGTACATAAATAGTATATTTATAAATACATATTACATTGAAGACATTCTTGGCTTAGTATTACTATCAACTAAAATGATACAAGATGATTATGCATTTCAGTAATAAATAATCTTTACTTAATAAAAACATTAAAAGAAAATATAAATGAAAAGAAATATAACACTAATAGATGCCGAAACAAGATCATTTACAAATTGAAAGATATTGTCACAGTCTTTAATACTGAAAAGTTATCATTGCTGAAAAAAAAAGAATAAAATAAGATTAAAACACATAGAGCCTTAATGCATTAATTACCCTATCAGAGAATCCTCATCTTGATGTCAATGCAAATACTGCAGGGATAGATAAGTGTCTTTCAGTTTTCTTTGACCTTGGTGGAATGGTAGAATGTATTGGAAAGCATATTCCATATATTCCATCTGAATATTTGAATATATGTTGTCTCAGAACAGCTTATTTCATTAATTTAATGATGAATATTTTGCTTGTGCTGATAAGATTGATAATATCTTTGCTAATTAAGGTTTTAGTTAAACTGCATGTTGAATTATTTCTGAAACAACATTCACTCTTTATACTTCCCCTGTTTTATTACTCACATAAACTCTAGACTATAGTGATCATTCAAGTGCTGGAAAATGCAGTGAACATTGGTAGGTAGAAATTTTAAAAGTTAATATCTTAATTGTATAGCAAATTGACCACATTCCACAGAATCATGAGTCAGACCTATCAATGTTAAAATCTATTTTGCTTTATGATCTTTTTTCTTACTAGCTACTCAAAAGATTTATGCAAAATATACTCTTTACAATATTATTATTATTATTTTCAAATATGACTCATTGGTAGCAACAGAGATAGCCACACACATATATTTATGGTAGCAGCTACAAGAAAGACTGATTATTCTGATTGCTTCTCCCCTATAGGCTCATGTCTTGCTTCACCAAAAATGTTTACCATAACTTGCAACTCCACATGACAGCATTTATTTCTCATTCTTCCTTTCTACTTGACATCATGAGCTATGTTAAGACCAATAGTGCATATATGTTAATAAGTTTTAACTCTTGCTAGAGAAGTATAATATTTCTTTTCCTATTTTTCCAAATTCTGAACCATTTTTTTTCTCTAGATTCAGCCTTAAGTCTAGTTCTCCAGCCTTCTGTACAATTTTATTAGCATCTAATCAATACATTTCTGTCAGTCATTTTGTATGATCTAAAACTTAAGAATCCTCTAATGGATGTAAACGTAATGCAATCTTTGCAGATGATAAAAGTCTTCCAGGAAAATATGACATCTAAAGAGATGAGGCAAAATTGACCACTATAAAACTGTTTGCATTGTAAGGATTATTTATCTTGTAACAAATGTAAACATCAAAGTAATTGTAATTTGCTGAGCCTATAATATAACAAACAGCCACTCCCTCTCTAGATAATTACATACAGAGAAGGTATTAGTTTTTATAGAAAAAATTAAAATGTTGAGGAATTTTGAGTCAATTTAGGTAATTTTTAGGAAAGATTTTCTCAAATCTCAATAAAAGCATTTGTTCAGATTTTCTTTAGATATAAGCAGATGGTTATACTTTATATGTTATCTTAAAGTATTTCATAATTACCAAAATATATATAGAATTTCAGTTATGGTATCTTATCTATTATTTTCATCTAAATTTGTCATGATGACTGCAAAAAAAAAAAAGATATATTACTCTGTTCATTCCTCTTCAAAAGAAGTCTTCAAAAATTAAATCGAAGAAATTATTAACTATGCACTCATTCTTTGGCATTTTAGAAAACTTTTGCTAAAGATCTAGCTATTTTATACATCGTATATTTAATCTCAAGATAAATATTGCTAAAGATCAAGCTATTTTATACATCATATATTTAATCATAATTGTTCTAATGTGTCAAGAATGAAACAAGGGTGAAGATCTAAACTTTTCTCCTGTGAACAACAGCAATTTCAACTGGCAACGCTTATTGAGTTGAAGTTGTAAATAATTCTTATTTAGTGGGCATCAATCAAACGCAGCATGTCATATTTGATTTCTGCTTATGTATGTGCTGTATAAATATTTAAACAGCATTATTCTTAAAGATGAAAGTATCTGCAGTAAAACTGAATATTAAATAGCCCAAGACAACTCCTACAACTTTTCATGTACAACTAGATATAAAGTGAGGAGGTTTGCAATTAAGATTACCAAGGAGACTAGTTTGTATAAAACATGATTGAGCTCTTGAATATGAAATCCACAATCTTTAGTCTAATCATGGGTTCTCAAATTTTTGCCAGAACACAACAGAAAATATATGTAAAATGAAATTCTATACTGCATTTTGATTCATCATATATTTTAAAGTATATCACTTCCAACGTGATCATATATATTTTTCATATTCTTAAAAATATTTACAACTTTTCTCAGTAAAATTTACCTTCTTAAAAGAAACGGAAAATTCTGTGGTTATTTTTCATGGAAAAAAAAAAAACTCCAAAAGACAATAGTCTTTCATATATAGTATATATAAACTTAACAATTCTTCAATAGGCACACACTTCTGTATAAAAGTTTGTGGCAAATACACGACGAATGGCAGGACAAAAGAAATGTCTTGTTTTATCTTTGTTTCCCTAAACTACAAGAACTGCCAGAAGGAAAAAAAAAGACAAAAGTTATAGTATTTTTGAGTGCTCAATAAATAACTTATGTGAAAATGAATAAGGTCAAAAGAGGGAGAGAAGGAGAAAAAAAGCAAGAGAATCTTATAAACACCGAACACGTCTGATTTTAAAGGTGATGGTGAAAAATTTGTGACTTTGAGTATCTCCTAACAAATAATTTAGTTATCTGTTTTTAAGATAATTAATACCCACTAGGAAAGATTTAAAGTAGTCTTGAATCTCTACAAGCTTTTGATTAAATACTCAATGATAAAGGACACCAGTCAGATGACAGTCCTCCATGAGCACACCATTTTTTATTCCAGTGAGACAAAGACTAATTGCAGGGCAATTGGAAAAGGGCAATTTGATTATGATCCCTAGGCTACATAAAAGATTATAATACTGTCAGTGCTTCTGGATAATAAAATACTATCCAATTCAGAAAAAAAGTTCTAGGAATCTGTGGAACTTTGAAACACTTTATGAATTGCCAGGTAAGATTTTATTAATCTAGAACTTTAACATTTTTCTTTTTTCAAGTATCTGAAGTGAGTTGTTTCAAGACTGACTGCTTCCTAAGGTCTTTCCTCACTTGATTACTCTATTGTGTTGATATAAATAGGTAAAGGCAAGGGACTTATGTATATGCACTGCCCTTTATTTCTATATGTGTCATTAAAAGAGAAACAAATAGCAATAGATTAAGGAACTTCATCTGATAACAAGAACATTATTGTGGAATTAAATATTTTCTTGAAATGGAAGAGTTTTTAATATGTAAATATGTAACTATTTTTTTAGTCTTGAAATTATAATTTATATTTTCTTTCCTTTTTGTAGGGAGGTAATGAATATGTGAGAGATGGCACTAAGACTATGTGCTGCATTTTACAAACATTCTATTTGACCATAAATATATATATATTATTATAATATATAAATTCTAATAGAATATTAAATAGTTATATATATACATATTATGAGGAACAGGAAAGAATAATAAAAAATAGTAATCTTCAAGATTGATTGATAACTTGTTTCTAAAATAAAAGACAAAGGAGTAGTAAGAAAATATGCTATTAAAAAAATCATTTAATGTTCACTTAATTAAATGAACTATTTCAGATATGTTGAAATAGCTATATTGATTGTGATCAGTGATCCTAGTAGCATCCTTTTGCCAAAACAAAAATTCTTAAATAATACCAAGAAGGAAAGGAATGGATACAAAGAATAAAAAAATTTAGGGCTAAGGCTATTGCCTTCATATATTGAATGCTGTGTGATGAACATATATTTAAACTCATGAATATGTATATTTTAATGTTTAAAATGTTTGTAATTTACTAGTGAAACGATCTATTAATTTTAGTGTTGTGATTGAGCTATTCTCTTCAATTTTGGTGGTGGGAACATAAAAAAATACGTAAAATCATAAAATTCTACACTAAAAGGGTGAATTATAATGTCTAAATAAAAATGTATAAAATGAAGAAAAAGTAATGGTATGAAAATTTACTTTATTGAGAAATAATTAAAAACCACCTTTGAGTCTTCCATCTTTAAAATACTATAGATGACATGTTTTAAAGATCAAACTATTGACTTACAGTATACTATGTGATTATTTTTAATATTTATATATTAAATATAATTTGTATACTTTTTAATTGAATTCTAACATCTGTTTCTTTTTAATAAATTAAAATATTAAAATTAGGGACTTTCTAGCTATCAATCATATTCAACTAATTTGTTTCAGAATAATGTGACATTATTATGCTGTTAATCATTGGAATTCTGTAGTATATTATAAATTTTATTTAGAAATTATCTCAAACTTACAAAAAGTACAGTTTAAAAATTTTCAAAAAGTTTCTGAACCATTCGAAATGAAATTCCTAATATGATACCTCAATATTTTGTACATAATTTCCACAACAAAAAAGTTATGTAGCTGCAACAAAAATATACACAATTTTAAAACTGTATTTTTTTTAATGTTACTTATTTTTATGTTTTGAGACAGGATCTCATTCTATTGTGCAGGCTGATGTGCAGTGGCACCATCCGGGCTCTTTGCAGCTTTTACTTTTTGAGCTTAAGTGATCCTCCAACCTCAGCCACTCGAGCAGCTAGGACTATAGGCACGTGACACCACACTAATTTTTTTAAAAAAGGATTTGTAGAGAAAGGGGTCTCACTACGTTTCCAGGGTATAGTCCTGAACTCCTGGACTTAAGGGTTATCTTCCTTCCTCAGCCTTCCAAGTCCTGGGATTACAGATGTGAGACACTGCACCCAGCCTTTTAAAATGTTGTTACTACTATATATCTACTCCTCAGACTCTATTCCTTTAATTATTCAAGTTTCACCAATTTTCTAAAAACTGTACTTTTTGGATAAATGATCTGATCTAGTTTTATGCACATCATGCATTTAATTTGTTGTTATAAGTTTCTATCATTTTGCTCTTCTGTCTTGATTGTCAAGATCTTGACAGTTTTGCCCAATTATTTTTCATAATGTCCTCCAATCTGTGTTTCTTTGATATTTTTTGTTTAGGTTATTTTCAGTCATCTTTGGCAGGAATATATGAGAAGTGATACTATGTTCTTTATCAGGTGATTGCCCTCATGTTAATTCTAGTTACCATGCTTGAACTTGTATAGAGGAGAAGATCCAATTTATCTTTGATGTAACACCATGTTTTTGCTATGCTAGGCCATCACCCTCTGGTATGGAAGCATTCATCACCTTTTTCTGAGCCAATGTGGTTCCACTTTCTCCACTATGATAGCATAAGACTCTACTTTATTTATCCTCACCTAGTGGGTTTGGACTGATTTACTCAAGAAGCATAAGGAGAAAGAAAGAGAAAAGAGAATTTAAAAACATTTTTAAAGTGCTAATAAGGCTTAATCTACATATAAAATTTACTGATTATAAAAACACATTTCCATGAGTTTACACAAATAAGTCCAGTTATGTAACCAGCACCCAGTATAGATGTAGATTGTTTTCACCACCCCAAAATATTATCTCGTGCCTTCTGTGGTTGATGCTTCCTCCCTAGCTCCAGTAACATGATGAAATTGCCCTGCTTTCTGTTACTGTATTTTTGCCTTAAAGTTGTATATATGTGGAATCATAATAGATATAATTTAATATGACTAGTTCAGTCAATTGGAAGGATGCTGTTGAGATTAATTTTTGTTTCTGTGTATATTCCTAGTATTCCTTTGTTATTCATTCACCATTATTTGTTTGTTTGCATCAGTTTATAGATGTTTCAAGATTTGTTATATTTTGATGAATGTTGCTATCAACATGTGTATATAAATTGTTATGTAAACATATTTTCATTTTATTTATGGCAAGAGCATATTAAAACTTTAAAAGAAACAGTCAAAGTGTTTTCCAAAGCAAAGCTGTAGTACAATTTTAGATTCCAACCAGCAATGAATAAATGTTCCACATACTCAGCAATAATTGGCATTGTTGTTGTTTTAAATTTTAGCTATTCCTCTATGTGTGTAGAGATATTTTGTTGAGCTTCTAATTTGCATTTTATGAAGCTTTCAAAAAAGTAAAATAAGGCCATGAAATAGAATTTCATCTGTATAAAATAATCCAGGATTAAAAAATTTTTCTTTCTCTCTTCCATAAATAGTGCTTTTACCAGCTTCAAACATGCTGTATTTTCTTTTAACTTAGACCTTTGTGATCAGTAAGTCATTATATACTCATAGCTGGAATAAGTTCAATTTACTGTATTATTAAATGAAACATATTAAATGGTCCTGCATTCTTAGGCTAATATAGGCAATGAGAATTTGACATTGTGTCATCCTAATATATAGTGATAATTAAATATTATGTAGTAATATAATTGAATAATTAATTGCTTTAATAGATGAGAGAACATTTGTTCTGTTCAAAACATGTTAAGGCTTATGCGTTTATAAAAATAAACGTTTCACGCATGGCCTCTTGTAGGTTCAAAAGAGCAAGCATATATGGGAGGAGATGACATATAAAGAAGGAAATTGGTGTTATATGGGATGTAGATATATGGGAGCTAGGAGTAAAGATAATTCCAAATGTAGGTAAGCAGAGTCACAACAGGGAATTTGTGGTGGTTCTTCAGTAAAAACTAACAAAACATACTCGTCAGAATACAGATAGTATAACATGAGTTTATATTCTTTCAATGTATGTTGTGGGTCAAAATTACTAGCGGCCCATCCATAACAGATCATAATTGTATTGGATACAATAAAGTGAGATGTCGACCACCACCTGTAGAGGTCTGGCTGGCAGACCGTGACTCCAGGATGGATGAATAAATGCACTCTCACACCTGGTTCAGTGATTCAAGTGGGCCAGGGTGGTTGTTGGCTGCTTTCAGAGGGCGAAATGCAGCCGATCAATCAAGATCCCTTGCCCATCCACAAATTTATTCAGTAAAAGATTTCATAAGAGAGGTTCTAAGTCAACAAGCTTGTGGATAATTAACATGCTTAAGAGTGGTTTTATAAATGATAAAAGCTTTAGTTTCCGGCTCCAGAGTAAACACTATTAATAGGTAATTCACCTTTGATCTCCCCCTGAGAAGACCATCCAGCACAAAGTTTACATGAATAAACAGTTAAAGTAGACACAAATAGATGTGAGGTAAACAAGTTTAAACTGAAAAAGCCTTTATTCCTCCCTGTCTTTTCCCTAATGTAATGGACCGGCCATCTTCAGCCTGTTCCAATAAAACATTTTGGTCTTACAAAAGGTTTGAGACTAATCTATAACTTTCCCTTATCTTCTGCTAATATTTCGCCAGCCACTCCAAGTGAATCTTAACAATAAAGTGCCCAGCTGAAAAGTTATTCTTTATTGTCCTTTATAGTGCCTTCTGTATGACTTACTTCAGTCTAATAGATATAAATTAAAATTATTTGGAGGAACATTCATAAAAGTTTAAGGCAGGTAAGTTAGGAGTCAATGTTAGCTGACAGCTTGTGCATACATTTTTCTCATTGCCTTTTTCTTTCTTATTTTCTCATTCCCTAAAATATTATTGTTATAACTGGAGCCATCTTGGGACTGTGCAAAAACAAGCTTACAATAAGGAGGATTGAGAAGAGAGTCTGTATTCCTCTATACAGACTCTATATAGAAGAAACAGAAGAAACACAGCAACTCTATGTTTCTTCTTATGTGATGAAATTAGAAACTTTTATTTTTTAAGACCATACTTTTTCAAAGCCCTGTTATCAAAAGTCACATAAAATTTTTGGCTATTATTTTATTTTTTATTTTTGAGATGGAGTCTTGCTCTGTCTTGCTCAGGCAGGAGTGCAGTGGTGCGATCTCAGCTCATGCAGCCTCCAGACTCCCGGTTCAAGCAATTCTCCTGTCTCAGCCTCCCAAGTAGCTAGGACTATTGGCGCATCGCACCTTACCTGGCTAATTTTGTATTTTTAGTAGAGATGGGGTTTCACCATGTTGGCCAGCCAGGTCTCAAATTCCCAATCACAGGTAATCCACCCACCTCTGCCTCTCAAAGTGCTTGAATTACAGGTGTCAGCCACCATGCCTGGCCAATTTTTGGCTGTTATTAATATAAAAGTCAATTTTTATCTTTAATTATGAGTTCTAAAGTATATTTTCCTTTAAAAATAAAATAACAACTAACATCCCCTTGATGAAACACTAGTTTGCATTAATAATAGAATCTATTTTATGAGATATTTTTGGATAATTAAATATTGGGTATAAAACTTGGAACAATATTTGTTCAGGTACTACTTAATAAATTTTTCTCAAAAATATTAAATGCATAGTAGTTGCATGGTGCTACTAAAGTGTGTATGTGTGGTGCGGTGTGTACATGTGTTATTTTTAATGTTCTAAACCAGTATAACTGTGGTATGGTTTCATAGCTTTTTGGGTTATCTATGTAATTGTAGTAGTGTTAAATTAATGTATAAATTCAAAAACTTCTTTAAATACAAACTTGAATAAGAATGGTGAATTGAATTTCATGTAACTTATACTTCATTTAAGTTGCTTACAAAATCTCACATGATCCTTATGAAGGATTTAACATTGAGCCAGTAACAGATTTCCATTAGGGTTGAGTGGACTCCACTCATCAGTGAAAGATTTGTGCTAGCAATTCTGCATATTACAGTCAGTGTTCAGTGCTTTTGAACTTGTGTGAGCATTGAATATATTATTTTTTCTGGGACATTAGAAGGAAGAAAATTCTCACAAACAGTAACACTATACATTTTTATCAGCTTGCTTTGTTAGAGGAATAATCTGATGCAATTTATTTTCATTTTGTGCCTGTCAAGGTAAAGTACATGCTCTAAGGTAAGAAAAGAAGGAACAGACATTTCCCTGGATTTATAGGCATGACATTTGTGCAAATAGGTAGATAAAATGATTCACAAAAACAGACTAAAAAGGAAGAAAGGTGAAATGTAAAAATTGGAACTGTTATCAACCCAATCTGTTACCTGAGCTCACAAGTTAAACATAGCATTGTAATGTCAGCATTTCTCCAGGAAAGTGGAACGCTATAAATATCTACTGCATGGAAGTGATATTTGACCTATAAAACACCACAAACCCAACAGTACTTGCTGCTGAAATTTGTTAATAATTGTAAAGTGGCAGACTTTCTTTATCGCGAGGAATGAGAAGAGAAGTAAGCCCCATGTAATATGACAATCAAATATATTATGAATTTTCTAGTTTTGACTGACACATTTCATTCATTATACATTTTTAAAAATTGTCCCACATCTATCCTTGCCTCCTAAGCACTGTCTTAGCAGAAACTGTGATTTTTCAATTCCAAATTATACTAAAATTCTATTTGGATGGTGTAATTCTATCAAATTTGTAATTCTGAGTGATTAAAAAAATGACTATTTCCAATTTCAAAGCATGTATTCTGTTCATGTTTCAGGACAAAAGACTTAGAAGTGTTTAAAATATTGCAAACCATGACTTAGAGGATATTTGGAAATTAATAGGTATATTTTCATTTTGTTTTTTGTTTGTTCATGATTTGGCTAATTAGAGTATTTTCTCCATTGCAGAAAGAGTTTTTGATTTCTTTATTGTATAGAAATACTTTTTTCACAATTTTTACAAAACATGATAATGTTTTCTTTGTGCCTCAGTTTAAGGGCAGCAGATTTATTCAAAGGTTATTTGCCATGCTCTAAAATGAGTCCCTGCTGATTCTCTGTACTACCACTGCAACTGCTGCTACCATAACATCTGACTTTAATTTATTTTAGTTCCATCCCCGTAAACATATATTTTTTAGCCATGTACATTTTAACAAATGTTCACTTCCCTAAATTCTTTAGTATTCTTTTTATATGAAATAATATTTTACAATTAAAAACAAAATTTGAAATAACGTTTTAAAAGAATCATAATTCTCTCATAGATATCAAGATAAATAGGTAACTGTTGTGTTTCTTATTGGTAAGATTATTGGTATATCTGTAGAAATATTAAATGGTAAAATAAAAATTATTCCTAATACCAAAGCTTAGAATGAACCACTCTTCATGTTTGATTAAAGTATTTTTTATGTTTTTATAATAAAATTTATCAAGGTTTATTTTGTTCATAATATATTAAAATCTAAATTGCTTTTTTAAAAAATATGTTAAGAGCCAGTAACAAAATCATTTTAATAGTTATGCTTTATTCTACCTTATGCATTAAGTAGTTTAAATACTTTGCTATGAAATTAGATTTTTTTCTATTTTTTTAATCATATAATAATACTAGTATTCTTCTTAAACATAAGTATCAACATCTGTCCAATTGACAAGTATTTATTTTCTTAGAAATAGGAACAATAATTTATTAATCAAAATTAATAGGTGATTATATTTGAAAGATGTTGACTTAAGTAGATTAAATGTGCTTCCATATATTTATATGCTCCGTTAATTTTCTTAGCTAATCTCTTTGTTAGGTCAAAGATAAACACATATTTATTTGTAGAAAAGTACCTTAAGGTAAAATAATTATCATCTAAAAATTAAATAGCATCTTTTAAATTTTATTTCTCATACGTTAGTCTCATTTTAATATCTCAGCTAAATGCTTCTTAACATTGTGGACATTTAATTGGCTTTTTTAATTCTTAAGTATACACAAAATAACAGTGTTCTCATAAAAAATGATAACTTAGTTTTATAAAATACGTGTATTTAGAAGGAGCTTTCAATGTTAGTTAGATCCTAAGTGTTAATCATGTTTATGAGAGCTGGGTGACACTCTCATAAGCATGATTAACACTAAACCAGTGTTCCCTAATGTTCACTTAGCTTCACTTAGAAAATAATGTGTTCTGTGGCTTTTTGCTTACACTTAGACTGTATCAATTTGAATACTATAATGGATTGCATTATTGTTCATGGTTATCCCCTTTCCTTCCCTTTAGGCATAGAAAGGTGTATATCGTCTATTCTAGTGTAGTCTACACTAATCAACCTGTACCTACAACATGCTCCTAGGATAATACATTTCTGACCATTGCAATAGGACTTGCTATAGCCCACTCAAGTCAACCTTGATAAAGTGACTTTCTTAAGAAAACACGATGTGAACAGAAATTGCATACTTTGATGTATATAATTTTTTGCCATTTTCTTACCTCTGCCTCAAAACTGGAATGGCCCAGTTCAAGTGGCTCTTCATCCTAAGGCCTAGAGTAAAGACGTGTTTTGTACATTGGCAGTTGACACACAGAACAAGTAAGAAATAATGTAATTTACTGATAGCTGGGGATTGCTTGTGTTTTCAGAAGTATTTAATTAACATTAATGTAAATAAATTTACAAAATACACTTGACTACAATGTTGCAGGGAAATTTAATGTGTTGAAATAGAGCTGTTAATATAGCAAGAAACTCCCCTGACTACCTTCATGGAGCTTACATTATGTGGGAGAAAAAAAAAAACAATAAACAAGTAAACAAAATGAAAAGATTATTGCTGATCTACTTGGTAGGTACCATTTATAATATATACCAGTGTATCTTTGGAACCAGGCAGCTCAAGGACTACAATATGATGGTCAAGAAGCTACTTTTAAAAGGACATGGAGTTTGAGCAAAATTCTTGATAACAACCAGAAACTAACAACATGAACATTTTGGGTACAGGTTCCTAGGAAGGGTTATGGAAAACAGGAATAGGGCCTATTATATTATAGGAATAAAGCCAGTAGGTATGAAATACGGTGAGCTAAGAAGGCAATAATAGTAAATGTTTAGAGATGTGTCAGAGACCAGGCTGCACAAAGTCTTGCTGGACTGAGGAAGGAGTGTGTAGTCTATTCTAAGGGGAATTAAAAATAATTGATCCACAAGTATAACATACTTTCAATATTTAGTAAAAAGATACCCCTATCATGATATTATTAATTTTATTCCAGTGAATTTTGCTCCCTGAACTGTTTTATTGTTTAAATTTTTTTTCACCTTTGATCCTCATCCCTTAAGCTATACCAGAGATACTGACTTGGAGATTTCTCTTTAATTCCAGTGCACATTCATCTCTCTGACAATATTCCTTTTGTCACTTAACACACTGTTCAATTGAATCTAACTCCTCCAACTTGTATAGCCAGCATGCCTAACAAGTTTGCCCTCACCTTCTAAGAAGGAAATACAAATTTTTTTCTATGTTTCCAGAATACTTCAGCATAACGTTATGTTTCTTTTTGTTTTGTTTTTGTTTTTTGTTTTTTTCTTGAGACAGTTTTGCTCTTATCACCCAGGCTGGAGTGCAATAGCACCATCTCAGTTCAGTGTCTCCTGGGTTCAAGCAGTTCTTCTGCCTCAGCCTCTGAAGTAGCTAGGATTTCAGGCATGCACCACCACATGTGGCTAATTTTACATTTTTATTAGAGACAGGGTTTCACCATGTTGGCCAGGCTGGTCTGCAATTTCTGACCTCAGGTGTTCTGATCACCTCAGTCTCAAAGTGCTGGGGCGACAGGCATGAGCCACCACACCTGGCCACATTATTATTATTATTATGGATGATTTTCTCTCTTTAGATAGTGAAGAATTGGTATCTAAGGTAGATTTAAAATTTAATATTGTAACAACTAATAGGCATCAACCCTTTATTCTGCATATGGCAATTATAAATATAAAAGGTTTTGTTTCTAGCATGTTCTTGAAAATGAGAAATCATTTTTATTAGTTTTGGGCAGAAAAATAGTTCAAACAAAGATAAGAGTTATCCAAATAAGTGCAAAAGTGTAATAAAAATATCTTTTTAGATACCAGTACTGTACCGAAATTTGGAGTAAAAGATCCTGTCTTTTATGTAGCCTTTGGTGATTTCTTAATCACCTTAAGTATTTATTTTCTTATGTATACAATATTGAGCTTTCAATATTTGTGTAATTCAAGAATATGGGTACTAAAAACTAAAAATATAAGAATATTTATATCACAAAACAAAATTAGACTATTTCAGACATGAAAAGCATATATTATTGAAATTAAGACATTATTGAATTCTGAACTTCTTAGCAGTGTCTCACTTCTGAAATTATTGCATATATTGTGTGATGAGAAATGTAGATAAGAAGCTTAGCACTACGTCTGACTTATTTTTATTATTAAATGATAACACTGCATCTATTCCAGAAATTTATAGTTCTGAATATCTCCATTTGAAAATTAATTGCATTTTAATTTGATATTCAATGTGAAGATGTAAGTGGAGATTAAACTGATACTGAATTTCAACTATATTTTGGCCAGAAAAATATATGTTGGTTCCAGATCTAGTGTATTTGTCCAAATATTCAAAAATAAATTTGTCCAAAATTTTTCAGTAATTAGGTATAAAATAGGAAAGAAATTTCCATTAGTCTCTTGTCCTAATGAGGATGTGCTATTCACAATATGGCCTATTCTTTTAACAAAATACCTCCTGCTGGCAAGAAATACAGTACAGCCTGTAAATATCCCCAAATTAGACTTTTCAAATGCTGGCAAGAAATGCTCAATGTCTGGCAACTGATACTTTTAGGATTTGATTCTTCTTCTTTTCAGTTTAATTTGCAATATTCCAAATCATTAGATGTCTTTTACCCGTATGTTTCTGTTTACCTCTATTAGCCAAGGTTCTCTAGAGAGACAGAACTAATAGGATATATGTATATAGAGGGGGTATTTATGAAGGGGATTGACTCACATGATCACAAGGCAAAGTCTCACGATAGGCTGTCTGCAGGTTGAGGACCAAGGAAGCCCATGGTGGATCAGTCTGACTCTGGAAATCTCAAAAGTAGTGAAGCCAAAAGGCCCAAGAGTCCCTGGCAAGCCACTGGTGTAAGTCCAAGAGTCCAAAAGCTGAAGAACTTGAAGTCTGAAGTTCCAGGACAGGAAGCACCTACCACGGGAGAAAGATGAAAACCGAAAGACTCAGCAAGTCTGCTCTTCTATCTTCTCCTGCCTGCTTTATTCTAGCCACACTGGCAGCTGATTAGATGGTGCCCACCCAGATTGAGGGAGGATCTGCCTCTCCCAGCTCATTGACTCAAATGTTAATCTCCTCTGGTAACATACTCACAGGCACACCAGATCACAATATTTTGCATCCTAAATCCAATCAAGGTGACACTCAATATTAACCATCACATTATCTTTAAGCAGTTTACCTAAAATACCTCATATATATGTAATGATAATTTTTAAGACATTGATAAATTTCCTATATCTTATGATAAAAAAATTATACTCTCAATGTGGAAGAATTAGTAGAAATTCTAAGCATATTTGTGATAGAAAAGTAAATTTATGGAAGAAAAATTTGATTCAATTTGGATAAAGGGAGAACTTTTGTTGTTAGCTAAAAACATGTATGCTAGGAATCCCTCTCCTGATGGAGATGAGAGTAGTAATAGTTATGTAAGAAACAGTATTGCTGTGACCAGGTAAAAAACCAAAATGTGATTCACTTTTATAACGAGTGGACAAACTAAGGTTTTTAGGTCAATGGTTAGGTGGGCTATGGGTACATTTGAGTTTATCTATTGTTCTACATATCCAGCATTTTGTAAACATCTTATTTGGATGTTTTTGAATTCCCTATATAATAAGAAAAAAGCATGTTTTAATATAATCTGCTTTTAAATTTTTTTTCTGAGTCTAATAACTGGTTCACTCAATATTTCTAACTGTATTCCACTAAAATATATAGTTAGATTTGAATTCTAATGCTGGCTTTATTATTGAAACATTTTTAAACACTAAAATTCTCATGTCTTTGAAATTGTGTTCATTATATCTGCATCATGGCTAGTCATAAAGTTCAAGTAGCCTAATATATTAGGGCATGCATAGCATACAATGAGCATTCAGTAAATTTAAATATTATTAGTGATAAAAATAATCAAAACTTGTTGAAATTAAACAATATAAGAAAAAATGGATAAATTATAGCTGGGAAAAAGCCCCTTTTAATTCTTTAATTTGAAAGAGAATTTCATATGAAAAACAGTAGACTTATTTATAATGTTAAGATCACAAAATATTTTACCAATAAAGTTATTTTCTCTTAAAATGTTTCCCGAAATACTATGAAAAGTAGCTAAAAAGAGTTGTTTTTCTGAAAAAAAAACTTATTCTTTAATTTTATAATTTTACATAAATAAGAATATGCAGCTTCAAGTGCAATATTCATTTGAAAATTCAAGAGTGTTTAATCAGGAATACAAGGGTTCAACAATATTTTCAGTAGTCACCTTATATTTAAAAGTTGAACAAAACATAAAAAGAGATAAAGCAGAATTATATCAAATCATATGTTGAGATACTTTTGAGTGGACAATAGGCAAGGTATTGAAATATGTTTATAGTTCTCTCACATACGTGATGAGGCCTATTCAACATGAGACTGGGCTTTATACTGATAGGGCTTTCATTTTGTGATATTCTTTTCATTAATCCTGGCTTTAACAGGTAACCTCCATCCATTTTTTAATAGTTAAATTTTGAATACACTACCATTTGAAGGAAGAACTGAAATATGAATTTTTCTATGAAATGTAGTTAAGAGTTTTATTTTGCCATTGATCTCTCACAAATGTACAAAAAATAGTTTTTTAAAAAACAATAGTAATATGGTCTCAAAGTATTAAACATTTTAATGCTTGTCAAACACTAATATATGTAAAAATGATGATATACAAAATTATTTTGTGTCATATTGGTGAATCATTTATTTGACAAATCATTTTCCATTTAATGTTAATTAGAAGAAATATGTCAAAAAAGTCAAATCAGTGGCTTGGCAGATATTAAATTGATTTAAAATCTGCTAATAGAAAATATATCACGTAGATATGAGCACAAGTGGTATACAGACAAACATTGTCAACATGTACAGAGAAGACTAGGCTTTGAGGCATATGGCCAAGATACCTCATTTTTTTAAATATTTTGAAAATAATATAGCAAAAGTAAGTTATTTATTTATTTATTTATTTTACTTTAAGTTCTGGGGTACATGTGCAGATCCTGCAGGTTACATAGGTATACACGTGCCATGGTGGTGGTTTGTTGCATCCATTGACCATCATCTACATGAGGTATTTTTCCTAATGCTATTCCTCTCCTAGCTCCCCAACACCCTGGCCCCAGTGTGTGATGTTCCCCTCCCTGTGTCCATGTGTTCTCATTTTTCAACACCCACTAATGAGTAACAACATGTGGTGTATGATTTTCAGTTCTTGTGTCAGCTTGCTGAGAATGATGGTTTCCAGTTTCATCCACGTCCCTGGAAAGGACATGGACTCATCATTTTTTATGGCTGCATAGTATTCCATGGTGTTTATGTGCCACATTTTCCTTAACAAGTCTATCATTGATGGGCATTTGGGCTGGTTCCAGGTCTTTGCTATCGTGAACAGTGCTGCAATGAACATACCTGTGCATGTATCTTTATAATAGAATGATTTATAACCCTTTGGGTATATACTCAGTAATGGGATTGCTGGGTCAAATGTTATTTCTATTTCTAGATCCTTGAGGAATTGCCACACTGTTTTTCACAATGGTTGAATTAATTTACACTCTCACCAACAGTGTAAAAGCATTTCTATTTCTCCACAGCTTCTCTGGCATCTGTTGTCTCCTGACTTTTAAATGATCACCATTCCAACTGACTTGAGGTGGTATCTCAATGTGGTTTTGATTTGCATTTCTCTAATGACCAGTGACGATAAGCATTTTTTCATATGTTTGTTGGCTGCACAAATGTCTTCCGTTGAAAAGTGTCTGTTCATATCCTTTGCCCACTTTTTGATGGGGTTGTTTTGTTATTTCTTGTAAATTTGTTTAAGTTCTTTGTAGATTCTGGATATTAGCCCTTTGTCAGATGGGTAGATTGCAAAATTTTTTCCCCTTTTTGTTGGATGCTGGCATACTCTAATGATAGCTTGTTTTGCTGTGCAGAAGCTCATAAGTTTAATTAGATCCGATTTGTCTATTTTGGCTTTTATTGCCATTGCTTTTGGTGTTTTAGTCATGAAGTTGTTGCCTATGGCTATGCTCTGAATAGTATTGCCTAGATTTTCTTCTAGGGTTTTTATGATGTTAGGTCTTATGTTTAAATCTTTAATCCAACTGGAGTTAATTTCTGTATAAGGTGTAAGGAAGGGGTCCAGTTTCAGTTTTCTGCATGTGGCTAGCCAGTTTTTCCCAACACCATTTATTAAACAGGGAATCTTTTCCCCATTGTTTTGTCAGGTTTGTCAAAGATCAGTTGGTTGTAGATGTGTGGTGTTATTTCAAAGGCCTCTGTTCTGTTCCATTGGTGTATATCTCTGTTTTGGTACCAGTACCAGGCTTTTTTGATTACTGTAGCCTTGTAGTAGAGATTGAAGTCAGGTAGCCTGATGTCTCCAGCATTTTTTATTTTTATTTTTTTTTTTGCTTAGAATTGCCTTGGCTATGCAGGCTGTTTTTTAGTTTCATATGAAGTTTAAGGTGATTTCTTTCAGTTCTGTGAAGAAAGTCAATGGTAACTTGATGGGGATAGCACTGAATCTATAAATTACACTAAGCAGTATGGCCATTTTCATCAATTCTTCCTAACCATGAGCATGGAATGTTTTTCCATCTGTTTGTGTCCTCTCCTATTTCCTTCAGCAGTGGTTTGTAGTTCTCCTTGAAGAAGAGGAGAATTACATCCCTCTTAATTGTATTCCCAGGTATTTTATTCTCTTTGTAGCAACTGTTAATGGGAGTTCACTCATGAGTTGGCTCATTTGTCTTGTATTGATGTATAGGAATGTTTCTGATTTTTTCACATTGATTTTGTATCCTGAGACGCTGCTGAATTTTCTTACCATCTTAAAAAGATTTGGGGCTGAGACAATGGATCTTCTAAATATACAATCATGTCATCTGCAAATAGAGACAATTTTACTTTCTCTTTTCCGAATCAAATATCTTTTATTTCTTTTTCTTGCCTGATTGCTCTGGCTAGAACTTCTGAACTATGTTGAACAGGAGTGGTGAGAGAGGGCATCCTTGTCTACTGACTAGTAAATTTCTTAGATCATTTTTTCTTGCTCCTGGCTTATGAATATAACTTAATTTGTTTGAAATAACTATAACTATGATATCTCCAAACTACTTACTTATCTCCTTTTCTTTGCTATCTGCTTTAAAATACTACCACCAATGTATAGTATACTCTATATGTTCTTGGGTAGATTTCCTGATTTTCTAGTCCTTTCTCTTGATCTTTCAGTGTACTTTATGTAAAAAAAGCACAGCTTTTAAATATATTTTAATATTTCAAAAAGGCTTGCAGCACATTACTAGTAATCAATCTAGAAAAATATTGGCAAATATTATGCTTTTATTTATTCACCTTGATTTTTAGAATAAGTTTGATCAATTTTAAAATGTTGGTTTATTAAACTTATAATGTATCATAAATACTATTGATAAATGGATGAGATTGTCTTTCTACTTGGAATTTTTTCCATTACATTTCATAGTACTTTTCATAGTACATTTCATAGTACATTACATTTCATTCCAAGTACTTGGAATTTTTTCCATTACATTTCATATTTGGGGGTGGATAATTAGTACTGAAACACTTTTATATGCTAATATTTTGCTTACTTTTGTTACATTTGTTCCTCTTTGTTGTAATAATAAATACGCATTTTCCTAGAATGTTTTTCAAGTAGGTGACTTCTGTCGCTATAATAAAGCAATTTTAAATACATTTATTTACTCTAGTTACCTTTGTTTTTTTAAAAAATAATATATTTTAGTTTATTTTCTCAGGTTTATAAAGAATACAATTTTCAAGCAGCAGAATAAATGCCTAGCTTTCTTATGGTATTTAGGAAAATATATATATGTACCCAGTAATAAGTTTAAGTATGCTCAAGAACCGACATTAATCTGCTGGAAGTGGAACATCTGGGATAGAACAAGAACAGGGCTACAGGTTGAATGAAAGCTGAGCTATCATGTATCCCAGACTTCCTTGTTTTCCAATTTTCAACAATACAAAACAAAGATATGTGAACATACTCAAAACTAAAAGACCAGGAATTCGAGACCAGCTTGGCCAACATGATGAAACCCTGTCTCTATTAAAAATACTAAAAATAAAAAATAAAATAGCCTGTGTGGTAGTGCACACCTCTAGGAGGTAGAGGTTTAGATGAGTCCAGATTACACCACTGCACTCCAGACTGGGTGACAGAGTGAGACTCCGTCTCGAAAAAAATTAAATGGTTTTGTATGCAAAATTTTGTCATCCTGAAAAAATCTGCAGCATTTCAGAAGAGACTTGTTTGGTATGTTATTCTTGATAATGTCCTTATTTTAAAATATATATATGTAACATATTTTATTAGTGACTACACTTCAAAACCATATTCAAATAGCATACTAAAGAGCAAAATATGATATTTATAATTTTTTATTTGCTACAGTCAAATGAACACTACTGTATAAGCATACTGTTTTGATTTGCTTAAGCAAATTAAATAGAAGCAGACAAAATTTGATGTTTAAAAACTATTTTCAAATTGAGTTGGAATTATTGGGGAAAGTGTGTATTTGATATTTGCCAGGCTTTTTTGTTGTCAGCAGCTGAAATGATTTCAACTTTCTAAAAAGAAGCTGGAAATTTCAGACATTCTTTTCCTCTTATATCTGGAGTACAGGCACCTGACCTTGACTTCTGTAGAAGTGAGGCATTACTATACAACCTCAATGTCCAGGGTTAGTTGCTGTGACATTATTGCATGTGTCAGATAAGTTCTGCAACACAATTCAAAGGTGGGATTACCAACTGTTATCCACAAACCTTAAATCTCTGGCTCTCTTGGTAATTCCGTGAACTTATAAACGGCCTTCAGTAAGTCATATGCTTTTTTAATTAACTGGATAATTTCTAATTGCTTTTGTTAATAAGTGTTCAATAACTAAACTATAAATCAGGATTTCTTGACTTTGTTGCTATATGTTGCGCTAAACAATTATTTGTTGGGAAATGGGAGTGGCTATCTTGTGCACAGTAATATTAGTAGGATATTTATTGGTATTTACTCACTAGATTTCAGTAGAATACTCCCATTTGAGACAACCCAAAATGTGTCATGGGTAACAAAATTATTCCCACCTAATTGAGAGCTACTGCTATAGACTGATAAGTAGCAGAAAGAAAAACTCTATTATATGACATACATTTTGAGATTCATTGAATAGATCCCTGTTTCAACAAATAAATATGAACAGAAATAACTGCAGGATCCCATAAATGAAGGTAAAAGTAACTGAAGATTGCCTGCAAAATTTAATATAAAATACGTATTCCATTAAAAAAAAGAGAGAGAGAGAGAGAGACTTTTATCTCTTAGAGTAAAACTAAATTTGAATTTCTCCAGTAAGGAGTTTAAGTACTAAATTGCTATTTTTAGGAATGCCTAGTTTAAGTACAAAATTAGTATGGAAAATGCCTAGTGAATTTCTCCAATGAGTTTAAGTAACAAATTACTGTTTTTAGGAATGCCTAGACATTGAAAATAACAATATTGCAAAGAAAATTAAATTAATTTATTGTTCTTCTTGCTTGAGAATTCTGTGCCTTTTGGGTGTAGAGTGTTCTCTTAATACAATTTCTAAAATCTCAGTGTACAGCTGAGAAATGTATTTACAATGTCAGTAACAATAAAATCCTTTTCAGAAATATACCCATCTTACAAGAGCTCATAAAAACAAACACAGACATTTTAACAAATACTAATACTGATGTTATAATGTTTTCCATTTTTAAAATAATCTTTATATTTTGATTAGATTCCTGGTTTGTGTTTTCTGTGTAGGCATAGGCATTTAAAATATTTTGAAAAGCTCACCAGCAACAAAATTTAAAAGCCCCAAATCTATTAAGTTTCTAAATACCTTTTCAAGTGTGTATGTGATATTTATATATAATACCCTTCACTGAAAAGACTTTTCTATTGAAAACTTTGGTTTAGTTTGAGAATAAAAGAGTATTCACAGGAAATAATTTCTATTTTTAAAAAAAACAACAACTAAAAAACAGTACAACCAAATTGTGAGGGTAAACAGATACTTTAATAAATTGAGAGATGAGTACCTGTGTGGTCTAAGGCTTTCCATATCTCTGCTTGTGTGTGTATATATGTATATATATATAATATATATTTTTATATAATGTATAAATATTTATATATATTTATATACAAATATTTAGACATAAATATATGTATAATATATATTTATATTAATATATAATATATATTTATGTATTATATGTGTATATATATATAAAGATGCATGCATGCACACACAGAGAGACACCTACAGAGTAATTTGGACGGCTCTTTGATTTACTCTCAAAGTGAAGTTTTAACACCTAGGTACAGAAGGAAAACTGATTCTGATTTACTAATTTAAGACTGAAAAGTTATATGGTAGGTAAGAAGGATCAATACACAAATGAATTCATAGCTTTATTTAAAAAGTTGTGTAATTCATCATTTTTTGTCTGTGTAGGGTAGGAATGTGAAATCATAACATTTTACAGAAAATGCTTGGCAGAAGATTAATGAACTATTTTTTGGCAAAATAATAATTTGGCTAACTTACTGTCACTTGGAGCTTTGGTCCTCAGTCTTGCAGTTAAAAATTAGTTTTTAAAATCTGTCCATGTAGAAATTAGTAGACCTCAACAGAGTATACAGAAGAAGCAAATTTACCTGAGACTGATTTTAAAAAAGCAAAGTGAATTAGAAAATATTCCATGCTCATGGTTAGGAATAATCAATATCATGAAAATGTTCATACTACCCAAAGTAATTTATAGATTCAATGCTATCCTCATCAAGCTACAACTGACTTTCTTCTCTGAATTGGAAAAAAAACTACTTTAAGTTTCATATGGAACCAAAAAAGAGCCTGCACAGTCAAGACAATCCTAAGCAAAAATAACAAAGCTGGAGGCATCATGCTACCTGACTTAAACCTATACTACAATGTTGCAGTAATCAAAACAGCATGGTACTTATATCAAAACAGAGATACAGACCAATGGAACAGAACAGAGGCCTCGGTAATAATGTCACACATCTACAACCATCTGATCTTTAACATTCCCGACAAAAACAAGCCATGGGGAAAGGATTCCCTATTTAATAAATGGTGTTGGGAAAACTGGCTAGCCATATGTGAAAGCTGAAACTAGATCTATTCCTTACACCTTAGACAAAAATTAACTCAAGAACAATTAAAGACTTAAACATAAGACCTAAAACCATAAAAACCCTAGAAGAAAACCAAAGCAATACCATTCAGGACACAGGCATAGGAAAACACTTCATGACTGAAACACCAATAGCAATGGCAACAAAAGCCAAAATAGATAAATGTGATATAGTTAAACTAAAGCGCTACTATACAGCAAAAGAAACCATCATCAGAGCCAATAGGCAACATACAGAATGGGAGAGAAGTTTTGTAATCTCTCCATCTGACAAAGGGCTAATATGCAGAATGTACAAAGAACTTAAACAGATTTACAAGAAATAACCACATCAAAAAGTGAGCAAAGGATATTAACAGAAACTTTTCAAAAGAAGACATTTATCAGCCAACAAACACATGAAAAACTGCTCATCATCACTGGTAGTTGGAGAAATGCAAATCAAAACCACATTGAGACACCATCTCATGCCAGTTAGAATGATGATCATTTAAAAAATCTGGAGACAACAGAGGCTGAAGAGGATGTGGAGAAATAGGAAAACTTTTATACTGTTGGTGGGAGTGAAAATTACTTCAATCATTGTGGAAGACAGTGTGGTGATTCTTCAGGGATCTAGAAATAGAAGTTCCATTTGACCCCACAATACCATTACTGGGAAAATGTGGCACATATACACCATGAAATACTATTCAGACATAAAAAAAGAATGAGTTCATGTGTTTTGCAGGGACATGGAGGATGAAGCTAAAAACCATTATTCTCAGCAAACTAACACAAGAACAGAAAACCAAACACATGTTTTCACTCATAAGTGGGAGTTAACAATGAGAACACATGAAATGGGGGGAACATAACACACTGGGGCCTGTTGGGGGGTGGGGGGTTGGTAGAGGGATAGCATTAGGAGAAATACCTAAGGTAGATGATGAGGTGATGGATGCAGCAAATCATGACATGTGTATACCTATGTAACAAACCTGCACATTCTACACATGTACCCCAGATACAATAAAAAAAATATGTTTTAGGATATATGTCTCTGTATCCATTACATGGAAACTTTTCATTCACCTTTCCATCCAGTCCCAGCAGCCAGCATTCAATTTGCTATCTCTGTGAATTTGACTACTGTAAAAACGTCATGTGAGAGGAGTCATATAATATTTGTCTTTTTTCTACTGACTTATTTTATTTAGGATAATATTTTTAAGGTTTATTCATGTTGTAGCATATATCAAAATGTCCTTCCTTTTCAAGGCTGAATAATATTCCATTGCATGTATAAACCACATTTTGCTCATCTATTAATGAACATTTGGGTTGTGTCTTCTTTTTGGCTATTGTTTCTACTTTCAGTGCTTGGGGACATATATCTGGATGGGAAACTGCTGGAGCACACAGAGACACACTCCTAATTTATCATTTTTATAAAGTTTATTTTTTTTCCAAGTAAGAAGAGCAGATTCAGTCTCTTACTTTTACTATAGTTAACAAGTCTTTTAAAAAAAAACTCTCGAAGTGCCTGGTTGAATATAAGTGAATGTGTAATTACTTGATTACTTATTTAACTAGCTAGTTATTTAGCTGGTTAGTAATGCAAAGCACACTTTCAAAAGATTTTGATAGAAAGGTGTCTACTCATGTCTTGACTTACTATGAATACATTTAATTAGGGAATTCTCTTAATTCAATACACTCAAAACCAACTTTTGGGGTAAAAAGAACATTTACTGTAGATAACTTTTTGACAGATGCTAAAAAGCTACAACTTTATTCATCTAATTTGCTATTATGGAAGAGCTCACAAATGTATAATCCTAAACACATTCCAATTAATAAATGGTGCAAGAAAGGAGTAACAAAGCATTGCCAACCTTTGCAGAAAATAATTTTCAAGAATACCACTTTCAAAATTATTATTTTCAGGTTAGTCTCATATAGATTACTTTTGGAAATTTTAAAAAAAGGCATATAAGTAAAAAAGAAAGTATAAGTTAAAAAATTAAAAAGAAGATAATTAGTGCAAATCTAAAACATGGATATAAATTTTTAGAAAAAATATGAGGCCAAAACATCTTCGATCATTATTAATCTTTCAAAAAAGTACAAAGGGCACAAATAATAATTATAAAATGATTTAAATGTTCTATGGTATTATAGAACATTTAAATAAAGTGTTCTAGTGCCATAGAACATTTAAATCACTTTAAAATTATTTATAAAATTATAAATAATCAAACATCTGAAGATATATTTTTATGTAAATATATGTGTAAAATAATATGAGATTTCACATCAGAATGCTATTTTCAAAATTAAATATCATACCATGTCTAATTTCATTTAAAAACAAGGAAGAAAAACAGAAATATAATGAAAAAAATGAAATTCAAATAAATATATATTGAGGACAAAATTAGTTTTTCAGAGGTATGATTTAATTTTTAATAAAATTAACTTATTCTTAGCTATTTAAGAGAAGGCCATTTAAATTTTTATACTTTATCACATATTCTCTGTCTCCCAGCCTCAACTGTTGTTAGTCTAAACTTGAAAATGTCTACTTCATAGCATTAAAATTTCTATTCTATAACTAAAATTTTTATATATGTTTAGATTTATCCTTTTTCTATAATAAATTAATGTATTAATTAATTTAATGTTTTTCTTTTTAATTTTCCTAAATGCAACTGTAATTGTCTAAATATGTTAAATTCATTTTTCAAAATAGGTTTAAAAGGAAGTACAGATATATAGCTAAGTATATGTGGCAAGTTAGTAAATGATAAAGAAGGCATTTTAATTCAACTTGGAAAGTATCATCAACTATTTGGATAATATGGTAGACATTTTCAAAATAATAAAATTATACTTATTCTTTTCAGCACGTACCGAGATAAAATTCATGGAAATATTTGATGTAATAAATGAATCTAAAACAGATGAATAATTGGAACATACATTTTAACTTTGAAGTAGAAAATACCTTTCCAAAAATGACCTAAAAATCAGATAATATTGGATAGTGAAGATAAAATATTTTCACATAGGGAGAAAATACCATTTGTAAAGTGAAAGGATAAATGACTGAATTTAAGTAAATATTTGTATTATTAACTTATATAACAACAGGATGCATGCTGAGATTATGAGAAAATAAAAACTCTTTAGAAAGATGATAAACACGGTATGTGTCTTTACTAGCCCTATTCACAAATATATAGTTCAACTCTTTTGGATAATTAAACTCATAGAAATGCACTTCTTTAACAACTTGGATTTTATAAGATTACGGGATTTGTTTGGAAAATAAAATGTAGACAGAAATTATGTGTATCTCTTTTTAGCTGAAATTACCATACTCATTACATCATCATTCTAATTCAGTAGTCTTGGAAATACAGGTGAAAATTGAACCATGATCAGCCTGGATCCCTGATGGGCTATGATCAGCACAGTTTCCAGCCAATTCTTGAAAGATATTTGACACAAATAATAATCAAATCATTGTTTCTAAAAAGCCACTTAGATTATAAATCAAGTGTGGGTTTGTTTGTTACTATAACATAAACTACTTCTTTCTGACTGATGCATAGCAGCTAACAGAAGATTCAACATAAGTCAAAGCCATCTAAAATATATAACATGTATTTTAGAACATTTTTCAATCACTGTAGTTGTCAGTGGATTCTGTAATTTTTCTACAGGATAAATGTTCTGCTTGTGGTGAACCACTAGAATTATTTCACTCTTGAACAGGAATGAAGTCATAGCCAGGATAAACTGACTCTATATCTTTATCACTACAAATATCATTGAAAATAGAAAAGAGAACCCTGGTCACACTTTAGATAAAAGGACAGTGAAGAATGCAAAAAAGTGGGAGGTTTGTTTTGAATTCAAGAAGTATAGCAAGTCATTGCAAGTGTTAGAAAATCCTAATAATAACTCTGATGGGTTATTATAACATTTCTTTATTCCTTTCCTCAATGTCAGAACTGTGTGAAAACATCCTAATGCTCTGAGTCAAGTAAACCTCTCTTGAGGTTTTTCCTCAGTTATGTTCCACAAACAAGATGTCCTATACTTTGTGTTTCAGAGAAATAGTGATAAATTGCAAATTTCTCTAGATAATGAACCCAGGGTACATCTGAGGGATACATTATTGAAGAGCATTTTCCCTATGCCTCCTTTTCAGGATTAAAGTATTTTCAAATGCAAGTAGAATTAAGTCACTGGAACATTATCTGTAAAACAAAGTGTGACCATTTCATCCACTCTTTTTCACAGATTTTATTTATTAGAAATAATTATCTATGGTAACTATTGGAGATGGAAGTAATAAATGTAGCTTGTTTATATGTGAGGTCAAAGCCAAATTTATATGGTTTTGGACCATTTGTATTGACTATTCAGAAATATGAATGATAGGTACATAATTCTGATTTCTAACTATAATGATAAACAATTCCCTGTTCAATCTAATCATTACACATGTAAACATTGTACAAAATCTTCAAAACCAAGACAAGGTAATCAAGTCAAAACACACTAGCATCATATGAGTTAACATCTCTGACTGTAAGTTTTGATGCCATTTCATTCTGAGTTAATTTTTTATATAAAATATCACTTAAATGTGTACATATGTCATTGAGAGACAATGAGAAAAAACAATACATACCATCTATAATATGTATTTTACATATAGCATTTAGTATTTTTTTCTCCTATTTTCCTCCTTTACTTTCTGTATTTCTTCTCTCTTTTCTTCTTTCTTTTTAAACATTACGAGAGTTTAATTTTTTTGTTTTCTGTTCATATTAAGTACCTCAAGACCTAAGTAAAAATTTGAGGCAAGGAAGGAGTACTCTTTGGCTTTCTACTTTATGGTAATTATCTTCTCCTTAATGCTCATTTTACCCACATTTCTTTAACACTTCACTATAGTATATGATTCTATTGTGTATTTTTAATAATCTTTACTGAGCCATGTATTCTATCTAATTTCCTCAGATTTGAATCTCAGTCTCCCCGTTTATTGCAGTACTGGTTTAGAAACACATTTTTACCAGAAATCAATATTTTTTCCTTAGTTAAATGAAAGTAGGTTTCCTAACATATGATATAGCTATAGAGATTAAAGAAGAGACATGCAAATTCAGACACTGTCATTGAGTTTGGCATATATTAAACCAATGCTATCTCTCTTGACAGTTTTTTAGCTGATTAATCTGTGGTGATGGAAAACATTTGAAGCTTAAAGTTAAGCTGACTCTTCTATGCAACAGTTATTGAATTTGGCATTGGAGTTTATTTCAGCTAAGAAATTCTCCAGAGATGTTTGAAAGAGTAAATAATACATAGTGGGTGTGATTTTGATTATATGCAACAAAACTTCAAAGACATTTGCTTTTATCACCTAAGAGTGAAGTCAGTCAAGAGTGCAATATAATTGGTGACAATAAAATAGAGTCAAGCTGCCACACAGAATAATCAAATTGCACCTTATATTCTCCATGCCTCTTAGAAATGGTTTTAGACACACTAGCTTCCTGAATAATCGGACACTGAGTTTCTTGTAATGGAATTATTATGAGAATAAAAATGAAATTTTAGTTAAAATATTAAAGTAAGTTTTGTTGAAACGTATACTAAAGTGCTGTGTAACAAAAAAGTATAATTCTATAATAACAAAAGTAAAATGTGACACCTGTTCATCTTAGTACATCTCCAAATTAATTAATATACAGAATAACATGTAACTCTGCTTGTAACTTAAGCTGTGGTGACAATGATCTTATGGTTGACAGCCTTACAATGTAAAAAGTGTCATGGCTTACTGGATTTTTTTAAGTATAATTTTGACATTTACTTTGAAAACATCAGTAGCAGTGAGAGGTGATAGGGTCATAATGCAGATTTGAAGAACAATCACAACATATACATTGTGGTTCTGCTTTAAAAAACAGCAACTTTTTAAATTTGGTCTCTCAAATGAGTGAAATTGGTGCTAGTGTGTTATTTTTGTCATTCTTTTTCTTTTGAAAATTAATTTTCATATTTCATTTTTGTTTTTGTTGTTTTGGTATTTTTGAAACAGGGTCTCTCTCTGTCACTCAAGCTGTAGTGCAGTGGCCCCATCTGGGCTCACTGCAACCTCCACCTCTCAGACTCAAGTCATCCATCCACCTCAGCCCCTCGAGTATGTTGGACAACACACATGCCACCATGAGCAGCTAATTTATTTTTATTTATTTTTAATATTTCTGTGAGATTCTTTTTTGAATTTTTTAATTATATGTTAAGTTCTGGGGTACATGTGCAGATCATGAAGAACTGTTACATAGGTATACACATGATATGGTGGTTTGTTGCATCCATCCCTGCATCATCTACATTAGATATTTCTCTTAATGTTATCCCTCCCCAATTTGCTACCCCTCCACTACCACCCAACCCCCAACAGACCCTGGTGTGTGATGTTCCCCTCCCTGTATCCATGTGTTCTTATTGTTCAACACCCACTTATGAGTGAGAATATATGGTGTTTGGTTTTTTGTTCTTATGTCAGTTTGCTGAGAATGATAGTTTCCAGATTCATCCATGTCCCTGCAAAGGACATGAACTCATCCTTTTTTATGCCTCCATAGTACTCCATGGTGTATATGTGCTACATTTTCTTTATCCAGTCTATCATTGATTGGCTTTGGGTTGGTTCCAAGTCTTTGCTATTGTAAACAGTGCTGCAATAAACTTATGTGTGCATGTGTCTTTATAGTAGAATGCTTTATATTCCAGTAATGAGATTGCTGGGTCAAATGATATTTCTATTTCTAGATCCTTGAGGAATCACCACACTGTCTTCTACAGTGGTTGAACTAAATTACAATTCCACCAACAATGTAAAAGCCTCCTATTTCTCCACATCCTCTCCAGCATCTGTTGTCTCCTGATATTTTAATGATTGCCATTCTAACTGTCATGAGATGGTATCTAAATGTGGTTTTGATTTGCATTTCTGTAGTGACTAGTGATGATGAGGTTTTTTTTCATGTATTTGTTGGCTGCATAAATGTCTTGTTTTCAAAAGCGTCTGTTCATATACTTTGCCCACTTTTTGATGGGTTTGTTTTATTGCAAATTTGTTTAAGTTCTTTGTAGATTCTGAATATTGGCCCTTTGTCAGAGATTACAAATTTTTTTTTCACATTCTGTTGGTTGCCAGTTCACTCTAATTATAGTTTGTTTTGCTGTGCAGCAGCTCTTTAGTTTAATTACATCCCATTTATGTATTTTGGCTTTTATTGTTATTGCTTTTGGTGTTTTAGTCATGAAGTCTTTGCCTATGTCTGTGTCCTAAATGGTACTGCCTAGGTTTTCTTCTCGGGTTTTCATGGTGTTAGGTCTTATGTTTACGTCTTTAATCCATCTAGAGTTAATTTTAGTGTAAGGTGTCAGGAAAGGGTCCAGTTTCAGCTTTCTGCATATGACTAGCCAGTTTTCCCAACAACATTTTAAAACAGGGAATCCTTCCCCCATTGCTTGTTTCTGTCAGGTTTGTCAAAGATCAGATGGTTGTAGATGTGTGGCCTTGCCTCCAAGGCCTCTGTTCTGTTCCATTGGTCTATATCTCTGTTTTGGTGCCAGTACCATGCTGTTTTGATTACTGTAGACTTATAGTACAGTTTGAAGTCAGACAGCATGATGCCTCCAGCTTTGTTCTTTTCGCTTAGGATTGTCTTAGTTATTCGGGCTCTCTTTTCGCTCCATATGAAGTTCATGGTTTTTTTTTTCCAATTCTGTGAAGAGGGTGGTAGGTAGCTTGATGGGGATAGCGTTGAACCTATAAATTACTTTGTGCAGTATGGCCATTTTCAAGATATTGATTCTTTCTAACCATGAGCATGGAATCTTTTTCCATCTGTTTGTGTCCTCTCTTATTTCTCTGAGCAGTGGTTTGTAATTCTCCTTAAAGAGGTCCTTCACATCCCTTGTAAGTTGTATTCCTAGATATTTTATTGTTCTTGTAGCAATTGTGAATGGGAGTTCACTCATGATTTGGCTGTCTGTCTGTTATTGGTGTATAGGAACACTTGTGAATTCTGCACATTGATTTTGTATCCTGAGAATTTGCTGAAGTTGCTTATTAGCATAAGGAGATTTGGGGCTGTGGTGATCGGGTCTTCTAAATATACAATCATGTCATCTGCAAATAGAGACAATTTGACTTCCTCTTTTCCTTTATTTCTTTTTCTTGTCTAATTGCTCTGGCGAGAACTTCCAATACTATGTTAAACGAGAGTGGTGAAAGAAGACATTGTGTCTTGTGTCACTTTTCAAAGGGAATGCTTCCAGTTTATGCCCATTCAGTATGATATTGGCTGTGGGTTTACCATAAATAGCTTTTATTATTTTGAGATACGTTCCATGGATACCTAGTTTATTGAGAGTGCTTAGCATAAAGGGCTGTTGAATTTGTCAAAGGCTCTCTGCATCTATTAAGATAATCATGTGATTTTTGCCTTTGGTTCTGTTTATGTGGTGGATTACATTTATAGATTTGTGTATGTTAAACCAGTTGTGCATCTCTACTTGATCATGATGGATAAACTTTTTGACATTCTGTTGGATTGTTTGCCAGTATTGTATTAAGGATTTCTGCATCAATGTTCATCATGGATATCGGCCTGAAATTTTCTTTATTATTTGTATATCTGCCATGTTGTGGCATCAAGATGATATTGGTCTCATAAAATGAGTTAGGGAGGATTCTCTCTTTTTGTATTGTTTGGAATAGTTTCAGAAGGAATGGTACCAGCTCCTTTTTGTACATCTGGTAGAATTCAGCTGTGAACCCATCTGGACCTGGACTTTTTTAGGTTGGTAGGTTATTAAGTGCTGACTAAACTTCAGACTTTGTTATTGGTCTATTGAGGCATTCAACTTCATCCTGGTTTAGTCTTGGGAGGCTGTGTCCAGGAATTTATCCATTTCCTCCAGATTTACTGGTTTATTTGCATAGAGTTGTTTGTAGTAATCTTTGATGGTAGTTTGTATTTCTGTGGAATTGGTGGTGATATCCTCTTTATTGTTTTTTTATTGCATCTATTTGAATCTTCTCTCTTTTCTTTTTTATTAGTCTGGCTAGTGGTCTTTCTATTCTGTTGTTCTTTTTGAAAAACCAGCTCCTGGAAGGGGTTTGTGTGTGTGTGTGTGTGTGTGTGTGTGTGT